>PVHY01003560.1:48049-106225 GCA_004024945.1 Uropsilus gracilis | reverse complement strand
TCCATCAGTTTTCAACATTATTCTCAACTTTGAGCTTGTTTGTGTGCTCACATGTTCTGATTTGGGGGCTTCTCACTGGCTGTTAGGATGACTTCATCTATAATATTGGTGGCAAATATATTTTCAGATCTTATATCAGCTTCTACCAGGAGCCTGGAGTAGACTCCTGGTTTTTTGCTAAGAAATAGAATTGGCAGGGAAGATCTGCAGGCTGTATTGTGAACTCTCAAATTTCAGAGTTGGGTGGGAGACTAGTGCAAGTTCTGGGTCAAAACCATGTGTTTTAGACTTAGCTTCACCCTAGGTGGAGATGTCAGGTCTTGTTCTCACCCCATGGACTTGTCAGTCCACATTTTTCTCTGCATTGTGTGTTTCTCCTTATTTTCCTTCTATTTATTTTTGACAATTTTCCTATTTTCATCAAAATTCTACTTGGTAAAAAGACCTATGATGTGAGTGGCCAGTATGTACTCCAAGGTCAACCTCTTCTTTTCTCTTCGACTCTAATATTCATTAAGACTACCTGAAATAACCTACCATTTTGCTATTTGTCTGGTTGGTTCCAATCTATGCCCTGCTTTTAATAACTAGGATCCCCAAAAGGCCCAGAGAGCTTCCTAGAATTTTTTTTCTTTCCCTGACTTCAGTTTTCAAAGTTTTAGAGGATATTTGGGAAAGAGAGTAGAAGTAACATCAACCAAAATTAGAGTGTCTGTACACAAAATAGGAAGTCACTAGTGAAAAGTACATAATACACTCTGATTTAATCAGCACCAAGAACAAGGAAACATTCAATGAAAATGCAGGGTGATGAATTTACAGCAGCTAAAATGAAATGTGTGCTTTTGCAGCACGCAGCGAGACTGTTGAATTCTTCTTTGGAAAATCACGGATGCGAATAATGCAATATCCGTTGCTCTGATTCTCTCTGCCACCTGCATCTTCCCTTCAGTTTGGGTCAGTACATTAGTCAGATGAGAGAGTCCACGAATCTCTGAGATGCCAACACTCCATTTGGAAGGAAGATGAGACACATTTGTCAAACCTAGTCATCAGCACTTCTTCACTTCCTGTGCATTTTGCGAGGAGTGTAATCACAGGATTTATTTTCTTGTATGTGTGACAACATTCCCGCCTAGACTCAGTTTATCCTCAATTATCTGTGACTAATTTAGAGTCATAATTTTTTATTTTTTATAAATCCTAAAAATCCTCAAAGACACTATACTTTCTTGCTTTGGAAAAGTCAAAAATCATAGATTTTTATCTACTAAGATTTTCTTCTGCTGGGTCTACTATACTGCGACCTTGTCTGGCTTCAGAAGACATGTGGGGTAACACAGTGTAGGGTTTGCTTTGAAATCTATGCCCTTTATTTCCTTGTATTTTCTTTTCTCCCCCACCCCCCCCCTTTTTTTTAGTCTTACTTGACTCTGATCAGCCATATTGCACAATGTTGCACAATTTAAATTTCCTACTAGGTGAAAGAGTCTTTATTGATGGATGCCTTATTTTGGCCTCTACTTGAGTTTCAAAAAATTTTTTTTCAATTAAAATTCCACTGCTTTTTCTTTAAAGGAGTGAAACTATAAGGGGCTAAGATTTTCAGCATCTACTTTTTATATTTAAACATTTGCATTTGACAACAAGGCAAATGGTTGCTTTTAGTTTGTTGTTTTACATCCACCATTAAAGAGTCAGAATACTTAAGAAAATAGTTCAGAGTGAGAAATTATACTTTATGTTGTTTTTATTTTGGTACACATTAACTAAAATGTTATAAAAGCTACTCATTTTCTTCAAAATTAACATCAAACAGGAGGGCATTAGTTTGGAGATAAACAAATAGCAACCTATTTTTTTTGTATATATATTTTATTTTGACACAACAAATCTATTTGTTTCTATATAGTCTATGGCTGCCTTTGTACTAGAAGGGCAGCATTAGAGATGCTCTAAGAAACATTAAAAAATAGATATTATACTAATCAGCTTTTTAAGAAAATGCAACTCCTGAATTATTTACATCAATTATGATTTTTTTCAGCAATATTATGTCACATCAAAGAATAATGGGCACCCATATAGGTGTCCACTAGTTTCCTGTAGCTATCTTAGAAAATTACCATCTCTTGCTTTGAAACAATATAATGTATATGCTATAGTTCCAGAGGTGAGATGTTCAAGACAGGTCTCACTGGGCTAAAATCAATGCCAAGAACTGTGTTCTTTCAGGAGGCTTTTGGGTAAAGTGTGTTGACTTGTTTTCTTCAGGTTTTAGAGATTTGCAATTCTTTCCTTCCATTGTTAACAACAAGAGACCAGTGAATTAGTCTTTTTTTTTTTTTTGCCAGCTTTTGGTTTTTCTTCCTCCTTCCTTCTTTACTTATATGAACTCTCTGATTAAATTGGTTCCACCTGGGTGTCTCAGATACCTGTTTCAATGTCAAGTGACTGAAGTTCCATCCAGAGTCTTATTTTCCCCATGTAACCTCTTGGCATATTTGCAGGTTTTAAGAGATTGGGATGTGAACATCTTGGGGCAGACAGGCATTATTCTGCTTATCCCAAAGAGAACAGGAATCATCTAAAGGCAGGAAATGGCCATTTAGAAGCTAATCACAATGGAAACTTTGAAACAGGAAATTTTGCCAAACAAAAACCATTGCTCCAATATGTATTTTTTGCCATTTTTTCTTTATATTTACTCTTTAGCAAAGTCAAATGCTTCTGACTTGCAAGATTTTACTAAAGTTCTACTATTGCCCTAGTAGAAGTGCTCCCCTGGAAGTATTTACTTCTTGGCTTATAGGAAAACCCAATACTAACTACCTCAACTAGACTGTCTCAACTTGCAAAGAACTAGAACCACTTGAGTTTGCATAAAGAGACCATATCCCTAGCATTGTCAGCTTTCTTGAATATTAAAAATTTTCCAAGTCCCAACTAGCTGTTTTATGTATTTTGAAAACTATCTCATACCCAGCACTACAATTTTATAAGTCATTCCAGTGCATGCTACTTGGGCAAACTTAATTTTCAAATTCTCACTTTTTTTCTAGTTGGAGTGCCTAGGAAAAAATTAAACAGAACATTTGTTGCATTGCAATTTTTCTTTTATCCTTCTAAATAACTACCCCTTTCTTTTACTACTATGTAGTCAATGTATTCACTTTTAAGTTTTGATAGAAAATTGTCTCTGCTATTATTCCAAGACCTCAGAACTTTGCAATTTTTTTCACTTAGATTACAACAGCTTTATTTAGTAATCATCTTGCATTTATGGAGTACTAACTGTAGGTATACTTTAGATTCTATTTTGATGTGCTCTTTTGCATTTTTATTTGATTAACATTGCAATATTATCAGAGTGATTATACTACTTAAAAAGAATAAAAATGTGTCAGGTTGAGACCAGTAGAATTCTTAAATATTCAAATTTTAAAAAATACATAGAATTTTAAAAGGGGAAAAGAATAAAGAAGCAGAATCCCCTTACTTGCTTTATGTTTAGCTTTCTCTTGCTCATTTAATTTCATTAAGACATAGGAGACAATTGTTGCTTTCATACCTTTATCAGATACATTAACTGCAAATTATGTGGACCATTCTTCATAGTCTGTACAGTAACTAGTATATTAGGAGCCTTGGAGACTTTATTAATTAACATGAGAATAGTTTTTTTTTTCTAGTAAATACAGGCAATAACTTAGACCTAAAATTAAGACATATATAAAAAAGAATCAGGTGCTTTAGTTAAACAACTGACAAAGCAAATCTACAGAATACTAGATATAATTTGAATTATTTTTGTGTGGTTAGCCTAGGAATAATATGTTATTAATTATGTTCAAGCTAAGAAGAGTTATAGTTTTAAATGACTAAGACTTGTCAACAACAATTTTTCAAGTCACTATCTCTCTATCTATCTATCTATCTATCTATCTATCTATCTATCTATCTATCTATCTATCTATCTATCTATCTATCTATCTATCTATCTATCTATCTATCTATCTATCTATCTATCTATCTATCTATCTATCTATCTATCTATCTATCTATCTATCTATCTATCTGCAAAGACTTAAATATTGACCTCAAAACCCATATCATGTCTGCAAGGAGACAAAACTTAACACTTACTTGAAAGAAAATAATCAAAGAACCTAATAGTATGTATACTATGAGCTTTTGTTTTCAGAAAATCAGTGATAAATGGTTGAAAGAAATGTATTATATTTACATAACGAATATTATTCTACAATCAAAACTGACAAATAGTATGCATTTGTGGAACCATGGAGGGATCTAGAGGAAATCATATTAGCAGAAATAAGTCAGAAGGAAAAAAAGACAGAAACCAGATGGTCTCACCTATATAAGTGGATTATAGGAATAACAAACAAAAGGCCAAGAAAAAGTCAAAATAAGCTAACAATGAAACTGGGGCAAGCAGCTAGGGAGGGGAAGTGGGAGGAGGGAGGGAGAAATCAGGGAAGGGAGGAGCACAAGAAGATCAAGATGAAGGGTCATGGGTGATAAGGTGGAGGGAGAACCCTGGGGAATACAATGATGCAAATATATATATATATATATATGCATAAATGTGTTAATAATAAAAGGACTAATAAAAATAAGTAAATAAGAGACACTAGATGCTCATAGAAAAAGAAAAAAAAAGAAATTTGTTGGAGGCTGGAACAGTCAGTAAAGACACTGTCTGAGAGGAGATAAATGTTGAGCTTCAAAGGATCCAGGAAGGATAAATGCTGGATGAGATTTGAGGGTAGAAGAGGTAAAGGGATTTCCTTTTGAAGGTAACAAGTGTATCCTGGCTTACCTCTGTGACTTACTGGAGTTTGGCTAACAAGGCAGAGCCATGAAACAGCACATGAAATAAAAATATGTAAGTTTCTATGTAAGCTGTCATAGCTATTTGTTCCCTAGGGGATTCCTAACTGGACAGATTTGATGAGAGAAATACACCTGTTCACACAACTCAAAGACAAAATCCTAGGTTAAAAGAGGAAAAGCTGAAATTTCTATGGAAAACATTGTGGACTGAAAAAAAAAAAAAAGCTTGAACTCTGAGCTTCCCAGAACCTAAGAAAAGTAAAGAGAGTGCAAGTGACAAAGAATCTTTTCTTGTTAAAATGACTGTCACATTTTTTTTTTTTTTTGCCTTCCATCTAGTCCCAGAGCGTTTTGTAGCAAGATGTTGGATAACATCATGAAGAATGACCTTGAGAATGATTTCAATATGCAAGCATTTTATGGGTGATGACTTTCATTATCAACTCCTGAGGACTGGACAATGGAAGATACCTCAAAAATCTGGCCTGTTTGACTTATGTCCCCAACACTTTTTTTGTTATATTTCTTCTGACTTCAGGTCAGGGCCGATACCTCTGCGTCTGGCTAGTAGAGAACAATGAACTTCCCTTCGTTATTAATAATTTTCTCATCGGTCCTTTCCAAAGAACCATAATATGCTGGTTGGTGACTAGAACACACAGCCAAAGGTCATACACCATTATATTAATTTTCCTAATGCAGGTACAAAAGCAAGGATTGAATCATAACCCATGCTGAAATTAATGAGAAAGAGAAAGCTAGACTTAAAGAAATTAAGGACATTCTGCTTTCTTATTCTTTTCTATTTCTAACAGGGTTTATTGGGAATCTTGGTGTGATTCCACTGATCTCTGTTCTGATATTTAAAATGCATTGCTTTTATTTGCAGTAGTCCCATTAATCTGATTGTGTGACATTAATTCTCAGTCACAAAAGGAGACCAAGAGGATGTTGTAGCTTTTATTGTTTTTTATTTTTTATATTTTGTAAACTGATTGCATATGCACACAGACACACACACATATGTACACATACCTATATCTATTTTACATCATTGTCTACCCCGAGGTTTTCCCATCACCTTATCACTTGTAAATCATCACTTTAATCTCTTGTTTCTATCCCTTCCCCTTTTTATCCCCTCCCCCTCTCTTGCTCTATGCTTTCATTCTGCTAACAATTTTAAATTTGCCTTGTCCTTATATTTGTCTTCCCTATATCCCACAATTAGGTGATATCATCCAGTATTTCTCTTTTTCTTTCTGGCTCATTTCCGATAACATGACTCCTGCTAGGTTCATCCATGTTATCACAAATGCATCAGTTGTCTTTTTTGATTGATGGCTATTGTGTATATACACCATGTTGTACTTCTAAATTACACATTGCCTATGTGATTAACACTCTCTGGAACTGACACTGGTAAGAGCTAAATGGATCTGGGGAAAGGGGAATTCTTAGGAACCTCAAGGGTGACTTTGAAAGCCAAAGAGAGAAACTTGAGCACTTTGTTTTAATAAGGAGATATGTATGGAACATTTAAGTGACTGTAGAATAAAGTAACGTGTAATTATTTCAAATGCTTTTCTAAAGAGAATCATATTCTCTTTTTATTTTGCCTTCCAGTTTGGAAGAAAGCTGAGGATGAATAATATATAACTAGAGCCATGATTTCATGATATGCCAAATAAGTACTAAAAAATAGCTACATTTATGGCGTTTATGTTAAGGCCTATTACTGGTATGCAAATTTTCAGCGGATAATTGTTTGCACAATCAGGCCCAGAGGCATGCCATGGAGGAAGTAATTATAAAGTGGTTAATTAAAAGTAATTATAAAATGGTAAATTACTCTTTATACATCCTCATACATCGTTCAGTTATAACTTCATCTCTGAAATACTGGAGTGGCTGCCTCCAAGAACACAGCACCCTTCAGGGAAAGGTCACTTGTCAGCCCGTAACAAGTGCCTTTTTGAAAAACGTTGCAAATTCAGATTTTGGGAGGGTACAGATCAATAACTGGTTTGTTGTCCTATGCCAGGGTCAATGTTTAGGGCAGTGAAATGGTTTTCTCCACAGTGTGGCCCGAGCTTCCCCAGAGGTCTTCCAAGTCCATATGGGAGAGTAGGATCTGCTGTTGATGTCAGCATGCGGAGGGAGTGGGCAGGCGGGTGCAGAGAGTAGTAGGTGTACAACCATCAAGGCTGTGTAGGCCAGCAGAAGAATATGCTGAAAAAGTGCAGGACTTGAGGGGAAGACGCTGGTGAGCTTTGTTGATTGAACTAACAAAAGGCCCAGAGGAAAAGTCAAAACCAGGTAACAACCAAATTAGAGCACACAGCTGGGGGATGGAGGGACAAGAGGGACCGGCAAGGGAGGGGAGGAACATGGAGGACAGTAATGATGGTCCATGGATGAGAAGGTGATGGAGGAACTTTGGGGAATACTAAGATGTGAAATATATATATATATAATGCATTCAATTATATATTATTATATCATATATTATATTAATTATATATTAATAATGTATAATTATAAATTATAGCTGTCAATTATACAATTATATCAATCATTTAAAATTATAAATTATATAATTATATATTAATAATATATAGTTATAAATTATAATCACAAATTATACAGTTATATATTAATAATATATAATTATATATCATAATGATAAATTATACAGTTACATATTAATAATATATAATTAATTATATATCATGATTATAAATTATACAATTATATATTGATAATATATAATTATAAAATTATATATAGTCTATATTATACAATATATGATACATATAATTAATAAATATATAATAAATATATAATAAGTATATAATAAGTAAATATACTAAATATAATTATATATATCATATATACAATTTTTAATTAAAAAAAATGAAATAGGAAAACTGAAGTCCTAACAAGAGTCAGAATGTCTCACGAGGCCAACACTAGGGGAACCAATTTGTTAATACAGAATTAAAATATTTTAATTGATAAATGTTATATACCACACGGTTGCAATTTTTGGGAGAGCCAACTGTATAGACTTGATGTGCAAAATAATCATTGCATAAATTCCGTACTGCAGTGATATACAAAATGTCCATCTATAAAAAATATTATTAATGCCATAAAAAGCATCTATAAAAGAAAACTAGCAGCAATTTTTAAAGTATTTAGAAGCTTAAAATACCGACCACAGTGACAGGCAGCTACGTAAATCTCACAATATTGCATTAAACTTGAATTTCAGACAGTGAATGGTTTTTTTCGTGTAAATATGTCCCCGAGATTGCATGGAGGCGTACCTATGTTACAAAAAAAAAAAAAAAAAAAAAAAAAAGAAATTTTTTTTCTGAAGTTCAAATACAGCAAAGCAGCCCAGATTATTATTTGCTAAATATAGCAACCTTATTATGGTTGTTTTAGTAAGGAGTGTCTTTATTATCACACATCTGAAGTGGTTATTTTTAGTGGAAGGAAACATCAGTATTTGCATATTAATCAAACTACCTGATTGTTCTTTTTACATTTTTTATTGCGGTAACATTGGTTCACATTATTGTTTGTATCTTGGAAACATAGGATTCCTCCCTTCTGGCATTGTTATCAAACTACCTCATTGAAGTCTCTCATTAGTCCTCTGTTTTGCTAGGCATGCAGCTTTAACCCCAGGCGAATATGATATTTTTGTCTTCTGTCCTCTAACCCTCATATGCTGCACTTCTTCTCCCTGTATATTTGCATAGCTTTGTGAAATGCTGTATCTCAAGGTTACTGATGTCTTTAATCTCCAAATTAAGTAATTAAGACTTTCATACTTAGTTCTGTGAGAATTCCAGTTCCTAATGTTTCTGATAATTCTGGGGTGATTTCATCTCCTTCCAGATTTCAGTACCTGAGGTAGTCTGAGCACATCATCATGGTCGCTGCTGCTATAACTACTTGTCTTGGTTTGTACCTTGAAGTAGTGCCAATCCAGTGCTGGTGTGAACCACGCATGGGTGGCTGACAAGGGGAAATTTCCAGTAAAGATGCATCTGAAAACATCTTCAAGTTCATGATTAGGTGTATTCTCTTAACCTCTTCCCCGGAATATCTCCCAGGTCATCTCATTCTCCCTAGAATGTCTATAACCATATTCTGTATGAGCCTGTTGCCACATCCTGTATGTTTCGTCTCCTATCTCCTTTTACTTTTTGCTGGTGTGTACTCAAAATCGCTTCTATGTTTTACCACTGCACCCAACATGGGAAGACTTCAAACGCAGGTTGCCTCTATTGTCAAAAATCTTGATGACTTGTATAATCTTGTGTATACAAAAACTGTATTCATTAAAAAGTAAAGTTTGCTTAAGGGCCAGCTTCCAGTTTCCCCACTTATTAGCAATGCAAAGTACTTTTGGAAGAATGAAATGACAGATTTTCTTTAATTTGAGCTGCATGAGATTGTAAAGCAGGTCTCTTTTGGGAGTGAAGCATAATGGAAAGATGGTTTTCCATTTACAATTGTCTTGCTTCTGACTTTCAAGTTGTTGTTTCATTGTTTTCCAACTATTATTTATAAAGTAGGTTGTTACTTGGTGATAAATACTCTTGTTTTGCTTGACAACAGTGATGTTATATTGTATCAAGATGCTTTCTGACACCTATCTAAGGAGCCAACATTCTCCCCCTGCAATCCTTGATCAGTTGGTGGAAGAGAAGTTATTGACATATCCCCTAATACTAAGCTGTTTTTACTTGTTGGAAAGTATTGTCTTTTAACTGTATTCTTTGAATGGAATGCTTCAATATTCTTATATACTGCTGGTTCGTCTGATAAGCCAGTTTCTCACCTAATCTAATAAATAATCAGCTTCTATAATCAAACAGCTTGAGAAATTCTCCCTCTAGATGACATCCAAAACTTGTCACCATATAAAGGCCTCAGAACAATGTAAAGTTTAAATATTTTTTCATTTTTTGAATAATTGAATTAGCTTATTTGTACAAAAGAAATAAAGTTTTCTTTTTTTTTTTTTAGAGATCTGGGCAAGTTTGCATTTTGAGTATCAGATGAATTCTATGTTTCATGACTTTTTGAATTGCTTACTTAAAACATTTGTGTGTCATGCTGTATGTGTGTGTGCACGTGTGTGTATGTGTGAATGTGTGTCTATATGTGTAAAGTTTTCCTAGAAAACCTTAAATTGTTTTCTATTTTTTTCTGGGATTAGCTATGCTAAGCTTTATTTTCATAGAAGTATATCCATTCATCAGGATAATCATCCAGATCTACATAGTATTATCTGTATAATATAGAACTCTTTTATAGCTTTGAACACATTCTTATCTCAAGCTCTAGAGTTTGCAGTCTCTATTATTTCCCTAAATCACCATTTCAATTCTTTCCATTTACCTTGATATTTAACTTGATACTTCCATTGCCTTGATATTTAATGCCTACTGAACATCTCTGAATTTACCACCTATTGAAACACCTTTAACAAATGGTTTCCCTACTTAACACATAAAGTAGATGCCAATACACAGAAACGTTCTTCACCTTATCTCTGCTACATACTTCCTATCAATATTTTCAAATCCCTTTCTCTCAAAAATAGAATCCAGGTGGCTCTAGAACATAATTTCACATAATTTTCCTCATGCCTTCCTTCACTGTGGGGGCTAATACCCCTTCTCTTCAGTGTGTTTGGGGACATAGCACCTAGCTCCTAACAAAGAGAAAAGGGCAGAGGTGATAGTATCTCTTTTCCTGGATAAAGCTTTAAAATGGTTGCATCTTCCATCTTCTCTCTCTCACACATACTCTCTTTCCCTAGCATCAGTTTCTGGAGAAGCCATTTTGTTCATGTGCTAGAAACCCAAGCCTTCTGCTTAAATTTTATACAAGTGAGCTGGAAATTCTACCTCCAGCCAAGTCTATAGACACTGTAACCCAGACAGAGAACTTGACTGCCAACTCATGAGAGACCAGGGAGGTACAATCACCCAGCTTAATAGCTCCTGGAGTCCTGAGGCTCAGAGATTATGAGTGATGATAAATATTTGTTGTTTTAAGCTGCCATGTGTGGGATAATTTGTTATATTGCAGTAGAAAATTAATAGACCTTCTTTTAACCCAACAGATTACTCTTACTGCTAAACTATATCAACTATATCTTCTTCCCCTATTACAAAAAAAAATAATATATTGGCTTAAGGTCATTTATTACCTCACTTAAAAGGCAATATTCTGGGTTCACATATCATGGACAGGACCAGGTCTGGCCAACTCAGTGACTCAGGGATTTTATTATGATTCATGGTCTTGTCTATTTTCTTCACTGAAGTCCTGAGCCTTAGCTTGTAGGCCAGTTCCTTCAGGATTCCAACATTGCTATTGCAATTCCAGTTATCACCATAGGTTTATAATCTAATGGACAGAATGATCCAATAATCTCTTTTTTTAAAGTGAGGAAAACCCTCTTAGAATACTCCCAGCAGACAACCTCACATATCATTGATTAGTTTTATCACATGGCCATAAGTATGACAGCTATACTTACCTTAGAGTAAATTCTTCCCACTTAAGGCATATAACTGAATGATTAGTCACTAGAGGCTTAACTGGTGCTCTCATACCTACATTATGCTGGTATCATGTAAGTAGAAATTATGCATTTACAAAATCTTTCTTTTTGATCCTTTTACTGGAACCAACATTGTTTTGTTTTCTTAGAATTCCTCAGTATGATTTCTTGTTTCACAAAACCTTGACATTTTATACCTGTTAGAACAGGACTATATTATCTCACACCATTTGGAAAATGACTGTGTAGAATATTTCAAAAAAGAATATAAGAACAATTTTGCAGATACTATTACATGAATTACAGTCCTGCTTTTGGTTAGTTTGAAATTTTGTTAAATTAATATTTTAACATGAGTAATACCCATATATATAAGTCATTCTGAGCCTGGTAACAGCCAACTAGAACCAGCTGAAGTTAATTTTTATAATGAAACTGCATGCCCTTGACACAGAAAGCTGTATTTGATCAGTCAACTAGACTCTTTTAGCTCCTGTGTCATGGATAAAATGCCTATAATATATTGTGACAGAGAAATTGATTTGCCTAAAATGTAAGTGTACACATTGATAGATAAGGTTGAATGGAGAACATCTGAAAAAAATGGACTAGTATGTCTTGTAATGAGAAATATTATTTTGCTGTTTAGAACTGACACTCTTGACAATATAATTAACCTAAGAGGTAGTAGAAGAAAAATATATAATCCACAAAAAGAGTCATTTAGTAGTCTAAAAGCCTAAGCCTGATATTTAGTCTTATTAGAATGTAATTAGAACTGGCTCCTGTAGCTAAATTGTTAGGCATTTTCTGAAAACACCAAGTTTGTCTTTAATCTCTTCAATAAATTTCTAGATACATTCATTAAATTATGAACTTTGACTGTACCTATTAAAGATAATAGAACTAGTAATTGAATGTAACAAAAGGCCCCGTGAAAGAGAAGGTTCTGGAGTCATGGCTTCTGACCCCTACCAGACCACAGCCTTTGACTTTGTAATAGAGCTTTGACCATCTTACTTGACACACAGACATTATGTGTCCCTTGCACAGTGTTCTCTGATTGTGTTAATATTTATTTTAATTCAGTGATCGGCTACTTTGTTACTATTTTCCTATTACCAACAAAAGAAATACTTGCAATGAATTTTTAATGACAATGACCTAATGAGTTTATCTTACTGAAAATGGGAAATGACATTGTGTAATGTTTACTATCCCTTGCATTACTTTGAGTAGATAATCACAATCCAATCTCTACGTTCAAATATGTTTTTAAGTTACTTTCCACATTTATCTCTAAATTCCTGAAAATCAGAATAAAGTTGGAAATTTAAAAATGAGATACCATTAAAAAGCAAGTTGGACTATTGATGACATCTAACTAGTTAAATGACTCGGAAAATAATGATTGTGATTACAAGTGATGTAAACATAATGATGATGAAACAATTTAAGCAGAGTAAACTAAGTTACATTCAGTAGGAAATGTATAGTTTCAAATATTTAATCAAGATAAGAGAAATATGGAAACAACCTGAGTCAATAAAGAGTTAAAAAAAAGAAACCTTATAATAAGAACCCCAGGGAATACAAAGATGTGAAATATATATATATATATAATTATTAAAAAAGTAAACACAGGCATATGCAAGGCAATCGTGAGAAAATAAAATATACACACAAGGTCAAAAAAATTTAAGATTATCAATGTCTTCTTTACTCAGATGTGATGCAAGGCACCTTCTCATCAGAGAGTCTTTTTTATATCCTAATTTATCAAGGAACTGTGAGACTTTCATGGAGGCGGTCATGTATTATTCTGGACTAACTTGACCAGTGGGGTTGGGAAGTGAAATATGCTCCTAAAAAATCAGAGTCAAACATGTCTTTTTACTCAAGCAATCTGTGTTGTTCTTGTACCTAATATGCCATTTCTGGACTCTGACTTGTGAGTACGGACTTAAACTTTTATTTTGACAGTTTTATAGCTGTGTGTTCTCATCTGGCCATTGACATAAAGTTGTCTTCTTATAGGCAAGTTAGTGACATTTTTTATTATAAACAATGGTATGACAAATAAAAAAATAAAATAAATCTAAGGAAGGTGGAGGCAGCTTTAACAGCTAGCACTTTAACAGTGATAAGCAGACATTAGGAAACAAAATAAAGCCAATAGGCAGAAAAATCTATCATCCAGTTCTTTGAAAGGACTAATAACATAGATACATTGCAGAAGAGAGAGAAATCCTGAAATCGGCACATTACAAACTGCAAAGGCAGAAACACTCACATTTGTAGTTTTGGTAGTTTTGTGTTCTTCTACTTGTGGAAGAAATAGATATAATATCAATTCTTTGAAGACAATTATGAAATTTTCAGATGGTTAAAGAATACGGTAGAAACTAGGAAATTGTTAGTGAATAAATAATACAGAGGAGAATTTGGGCCATATATACAAGAGAGACCAGAGGAAGTTTCATAAGGTCAGTAATTCTTTCTATGTAAAGTTTCCTTGACTATAGAGAATTAAGAAGTCTTTCCACTTAATAAATGTGTCAAGATCCCAATAGCAAAATCTGAGAAACAGAACGTTTTATCAGTGATATAAAAAATAGATTGGGAAATCTCTGTATCTTGCCTTCAGTTTTGCCAAGAACCTAGAACTGCCCTAAAATGTAAAACATAATGATAATAATAATGGCAATAATATTGTTTTTAAGAAATTGAATGTAGTTAAATGTACTATCACTGAGTGTTTAGGAATTCAAGAATGAGTGAACCGTTGGAAAAGAATGACATAAATTGTCATCTTAATACTTTAAAGGATAAAAAAGTTATCTTAATGGTTATCTTTATGAATTTCTTAAAATAGGAAAAGGAGGAACCAAATGCATTATGCTGAAGAATTATGGGTTTCTTGGTGGTTGGTGTGGTGTGATGACATCCATATACATTGCTGTCAGCCAATATTACCTCAATAAAAATACATGAAAAATTAAAAACCAAACATAAATTATGGGAAGTATAAAAATTGCTAATTTATAAAATATAAAAATTATCATTTTTATACTTAGGATGCCACAACAATATTGGAAAAATTCATGTCATTCGCAGCAACATGGATGGAGCTAGAAGGAATCATGTTAGCAGAAATAAGCCAGAAAGAACAAAAAAGGAAATATGGGATGGTCTCACTTACATGAGGGATATAATGAAAACAAACAGACAAGAAAAAGTAAAAAATGCCAACAGAACTGAAGCATAGAGCAAGAGAAGGGAATAGAGATGGGGGAGGGAAAAGGCACAAAAGATTAAGGATGTTTCATGGGTGATAAGGTGATTGATGGGAGAACCCCGGAGTAGACAATGATTTGAAAAATATATGTAGATATAAGTATATACATCTGTAATCAAGTTAAAAAATAAAAATAATTAATCATCAATCAATCAATCATCAATCAATATCGGAAAACAACCTGCTAATGAAGTTTATCATGCTGTATGCACTTAATTATGTAATTTAGATTTCACATTTTTTTCAGAATTCAAGAAATTCAGCTGAGTTTTTGTTAAATGAATCATTCAAAGGAACCAAATTTGGGTACTGACCTAACCATAAATAAGGAAGCAGCAGTGTCACCTTCTTTGAAGGGACACATATCTCCAACACCCAGATCACCTCGTTGCTGTCTGTCTGTGTTTGAAGCTGCAGGTGCATACAATGTAAACATCAACTTGACTTTGAGAGGTGAGTAATCTGATGTAAACGCAGGATGTTGGCAGAAAAGTAATATATAGAACTTGTGCTACAAACTGCTAGCGCGAGAGAGGAGAGGAGCTGAACCCACCTCCTGGGGAAGCCTGTCCCCAGCAGGGAACTGTCCCCTGCTTCGGTTGGGAGTTGGGCTCCAAACCAAGATATTAGAACTACACAAGCAGCACCACGTAACAGACACCAGATAGGATCCTGGAGAACAGTAGGATGCGTTTGCCCTACAACAAGTTCCTGACTATCTGCCTCAGTCATTCCTGGAGATCCGAGCAGCTGGTCTGTGACTGTCCAGGAGTGCAAATCACACCCAGGGAAAAGGACAGAGTTCCTGAAAAAGAGAAGACCAGTGGGCCAAGCAAGGACCAATGACTTGCAGCGATAGGTGTTGGAGTGATCATAGGGAGGAAGGAGGAAGAGGGAAGAGGGGCCTGAGGTGGAAAATAAGGGGTATAATACAAGCATGCAAACGTGACCAATATTGTATGAAAATATATGAAAATATAAATACAAATAATAATAATAATAATAATAACAAAGAACTTGTGTTGCAACCTCTTTTTTCACATAAATATGGAGACCCAGATGAATCCCAAGGTCTTACAGACATATGCAAGCCAAAGCAGACCAGCAAAGCGCATTTCCCATGGGAACAAGTTGTTTTCTGGATTTCGCAGGAATTAACTCAAAACCCTTCAGAGGTAAACAGCAGAACTGCAGAAAAATAAACAAAACAAAGAAGCACAATAATGAGACCCAATATCACAAACTAGAAATGAGGAAGGTCATCATATGAGAAGAAATAATAAACATCTATTAGAAATGAAACTTCTCCTGGGTTAAGAGACTTGACTTATTGCATGAAAAGTGTTTCCTGAGCATCAAGGAGGAGACGCATGATAGCCTGTCCTACTCAGATATATCAATTCTAAGTGCAAAGAAAATTTCTTCATTGCATCCATTTAAAACTTGAAAGATCTATTTCTAGGATCCTTTAAGCGTTTATCATCATTTTCCAACAAGAGATGTTTAAAGTTGTAAACCACTTCTGAAATGGTCCTTGGAATTTTTTCCCTCCTTCTAATCACAAATAAGATATAAAATTACATTTATACTACTACTAGCTAAAGAAAAAGAATTGGAAATAGATTTCAATTTAAAAAATTCAAAGTTCTCAATAATGCTTATTTATAGATACTGGAAATAATAAAATACAAACAATTGTCTCTACCTATGAAAGTAGTTTTCTGCCTATTCTCTGAAGGGTATTTAGACATTGTAGAATCTCAGGACCCAAAAGAGTAAAGGACTCTCATCTAAGGACAGCAAGTTAGGCCAGTGATTGTTACGTCTGACATTGTAAGCTTAATGTGTGTTTGTGTGTGTGTGTGTGTGCATGCATGTGTGTATGTGTAATGTTCTGTATAAGTTTTCTTTCCGTGGAAAAGGAGTTATATTGATAAACAAAAATAAATTAGTAGACCAATTATTCAAGGGAATAAACAGGAAAATTTAAATGGTATAAGTTTGGAATTATTAATTTATTTTTTTAATACTAATAAATAAAAAATACCATAAAGATGATTCAAGGTCTACAGTGAAGATAGATTTTAGGTCCTAAGTCAATGCCTTCTGAATTTCAAATATAGATAGATAGATAGGTAGATAGATAAATAGATAGATAGATAGATGATAGATAGATAGATAGATAGATAGATAGATCTTAGGGAAAATGTAAATCTAATCTTACATAAATTCAGATAAACACCAAAAGAGCACTAAAAATAGTATGCATTAGAGATATTATGATATGTTTAAAATTTTTGAAGACAAATTCTTTTCCTCTACATATTTTTACTTATTTGAAACCAAAGAGGCTATATTATCTTTTCTTTGAAAAAATATTTGTACAAGTATAGATCAAAAAATCACTAATATTGTTTAAGCACATCCTATTTTCAAGGTACTATCCATATTGTTAAACATGTCAAGAACTTGAGAGCTATGAAGCTTTTCCTAATAGATGCGCATCACTAAAAATATATATATGTGCAAAATAAATGAGTTTTTATATTTATGTGTCCCCATCCCTTCTTGTGAAGATAGTTAAGACGCTTTTCCTTGTATTTTTTAAACAATAAAATCATTGAGGCTTGTCACCTCCTGATAGATGATGATATAATTGGACATGTTTTATTGTAAGAGAAGATGGAAGTAAAAATATTAAATCCATTGTACAATAAAATCCAATTTTATCCTCCTTCATATAAGGATGTTAGATAATATAGAACTGATTCCATGAAGAGTCAAAAAAAAAAAAAAAAAAGCTTTCAGAAAGCATGGGCATGCTTTCTTAAACCTCAGGATCTGCCATGTCCCTTCCTTGTTCCTACGTTCTTCCTAGTATGTTGATACCTGTATGGAAGCAAGCTCTCTGGTGGCATTTTGCTGGGGACTCTGGTGACAAAATGTGCCTCAGCACAGCCTTGCTGATCATTACACAAGCTATGCCACTTAGTAGCAATCTGTGTGGGAAACAACATTCTCAGGTGACAAGAACAGGCAGGTGAATAAACAGCTGAGTACAGGTGTCCTTTGAACCTGTAATCGAATGTTTATCACAGCACTATTCACAATAGCCAAGATATGGAAACAACCTAAATGGCTCTAGAGTAGATGAATCAAAGAGCTGAGGTTTATGTACACGATGGAATATTATGCATCAATCAAGAAAGACAAACGTCATTTGCGGCAACATGGATGGAACTAGAAGGAATCATGCTAGCAGAATTAAGCCAGAAAGGAAAAGAGAAATATGACATGGTTTCACTTATGCGAGGGAGACAGAGAAAACAAGCAAACAAACAAGAAAAACTTAAAACTAACAAATATAGAGCAAGAGTGGGGGAGAGGGTATTGGAGGTGGAATGGGCACAAAAGACTAAGATGCTGGCATACGGGTAACAGGTTGGTGAGAGAATTTATATTTATAAATATAGATATATTTATAAATACATAAATTTAAGAAAAGAATAGGCAATAGAAATAGAAAATAAGGTAGCTACTTTCAGTTTCCTAGGAAGCATCTTCTGTATTCCAGGTGTTGATCTGAACCTAGGAGTTTAATTTGGAATTTAGCATAGGTTCAGTTCTATTATAATCTCCCATGTCATCTGTAATTCTAATTGAGACCTCAGCTGAATCTAGTCTTGTTGTTTCTATTTGTCATTTAACTTGGTGGTCTCAACCGAACTCTTAATCTTTCCCTGACACCTCTCCTTCTTAAGTTTTCCTCATCTCATTTAATCAACTTCCAACTTCTTAAGACCATGGCTGATCTCTTAAACATTTTTTGTTCTTCTGCTTTAAATCTGTAGTATCGAGCAATTGAACAACTTACTATTTAGGATACACTCCCCATGTTGAAATTGCTGAGGCATGCTGTATGATTTTTTTGTAAGACCCCCTGATCCTCTTATTTTAAAACCAAGATATATTTACATACATTAAGACACCAAATTTTCAATGCATAGTCAATTTACCCATTTATATTTCCTTCATTAGTCCCCTTATCTGTAAAATGGGAGCATTAATATGACTTAGGTCAACATATAAACTACTCCACCACCTTCAAATATTCTCAGGTTTTCATTTCTAACCAGTTCTTTCCCCATCTCTCTTTGCCCAGATCCCCCAAACCTGCCAGAGGAAATTGCTATTTTTATTTGTGTCGCATTTTTTAAAAATTTACTTGCACTGGATATAAATTAAATTGAATCATACAAGATATATGACTCTACTTCTATTCGCCCAACATGCTTTTAGCTTCATTCAGGTTGTTGTATGTAGATATATAGATACACACACACCATATACCATATGCCATATATATATATGGTATATGATATATATATATCATACTATATATATATGGTAATACACACATACACACATGTATGGTATCTGGTCTTTTTTTAGCTGCTTAATGTTATTCCTTTATTTGACTATACCAAAATTTATCTGTCTATCCATTCATTTTTTGACAGATGTTTTTTGGCTATTATGATCTAAGCTTATGGATACATATTAAAAATAACTTGTTTTAGAAAACATGTCCCTCCAAATCACCATTCCCCTCTTCTGCCGGAAACATAAGAGAATATGTTTTCCTCTACTTCTCATCTATTCCGACAAAAGTTCTTTATACTTCAGTTCCAATTTGACAGTCAAGAAATATTAATCTTAAAAGTTTTTAAAGGTATATTGATTAAATTTTTTTTTTGCATTGTGACTTTTTTTAGTCAATGTCTATTTCTTCATGGATTAGTTTATTATTCTGCATTTTACCTGCAAGAGGTAGGCATTTGCATTAAGGCTTTGGGACCTCCCTGAAGCCCTTATGAGTTTTTCCATCACTGCCAAGTTCCCCCTCTCCAATATGCAAATATCTCCCCAAAGGGGGTATTGTTATTATTCTTACACCCATTCTAAAATTTCAATAGCTTTAACACAGAGATTATTTTGCAAAAGATAGATATCAAGTAAGGGATGCAAAGTGATTTGTTGATACAAAATTTTTGCTTTTGTCACCTAAGTATGTGACTTTTCTGTTCCAAGTAGACTTATACAATGAGAATGCTATAACTGTTTCCTTGAGTTATTTCAAAGATGAAATAAATGTATACATATAATAAGAATAATTGATAATGTTAGTTTACACTCTATGACAGAGCTCTACATACCTCATATGCATTAATCCATTTAGTTCTACAACAATTCTATGAACTAGGAACTATAATCACATCCAAAATTTACAGATGAGTTAACTGAGGGGCAAAAGCTAACTACCACTCCAACACTACATGTTCATTATAAGACAGCTAAACCTTGATTCTAGTAAGCATGATTTGAAAGTCTGCTCTTTTTAATAGCATGCTAGTACTCAAATTCTTAAAAGATAGCATGCCCTAATAGATGTTAGCCAGTATCATTATTAAAGATTATTTGCTGAATCACATTTCTGGGAATAAATCTTTTTGGGGGAAGTTTTAGTCTCTTAAGGGAGCCTCTTTACCTCTATTGCTGCAAAAGAGGTATAGAGTTAACCCTTGGGAAGAACTTTGGAAGAGCCAGGTTTATGCCATTTTCTTGAAAACTTTGAGGTTCTTAGCATCTACTTGTCTTGATTGAGAAAAGAAAAAATTAAGCTGTATAAATAACAACATAAAAAAAGGAAACTCAGACATTAAAAATAGCAAAGCTTTATATTTATTTACAGATGTGTGGATCAACTGTCTCTCTGCCAGACTCAGACAGGCTTTTTGGGTTTCCAGAAAGTTGATCAGATTTAAATCTGCTCATTTGTATGCTTATTCATTTTGGCATCACTAGAACCTGGGGCCTGGGACCTATAGTGATCTTATTGCAATCATTAGAAAGTAAATGGATCAACCAAACTGTGGAAGCATATTTGAACTCTATTTTCACTTGTCTGCTAATGTTTCATTTATTATTGTTGGAAGACAAATAAAAGAAAGAACTGTCAATAAAATTTGGGTCATTGGAGTCTTGAGATCCTATCCAAATACTCTAACAGAATTAACTTAGTTTTACTGAAGTCATATTAATCCTGTCACATTTGAGCAAACATTTTCTCCAAATTTTATTTTCTAGATTTTAAACATTACTTATGACAGCTTGGTTTTGCTGAAGATCATAGTTTTTTTGTAATTAAAATGTCATTTTTTTTCTTTTATGGCTTTTGCCTTTGGGTTATTGTATATAAAGATGCTGCTTTTTATGCACCATGTTAGCATGACTTTACTCAAGACTTCTTCATGGCTTTTAAATCCTCTTAAACCCAACAAAATCTTTCCTAATTTGTACTCCACTTCGAGTCTGCTGTCACTCTGATGGATTCTTCTTCTTTTCCAAGCTCCTACTGATCTTGTTTCTGTTGTTCTTCCAATATACTGGTGTCTACTTAGAGTCTTCAACATTAAAAACAAGATGCTCATAAAAATATAGAGTTGGCACATTCCAAATATTTATAATGTAATTATTGAGAGAACTAGCAGAATGATATACTGGTAGCAAGGATTTACATTATCAGTAGGATAGAATGCAGGAATAAGAGGCAGAATGAAACACAAAACTGATTAATTCAATGAAATTGTAATGCACACTTCTGAATTTTATTTTTCACTATTCCATAGATTTATTTAGGCATTTAAAATATACTGTCTTCACATTTGATTAAGTTCTGATACCTATCCTATCAATCTTTAAAAAGCTTTCTTGATAGTTCTTATGTAATTTATTTCTAGATACAACCTTTTGAGATTCAATACATTATTAGTTTTTTTTAGGTTATCTAGTTTTCTTCAGTCATAACATCTTTAAGTTATGCACATTTTATATGATTAGGTCCTTAGGTATATTTAGGTGTATCAAGAATTGGCTACAGGTATATAAAAAAGAAATCAAATATAAGGTGGGCATAAATGATTAATTTTATGTCTATCTAATATTAATTTGTTAATTAAAGTACAAAAACTGCCAAGTAGCAACATTTAATATAATAATGCATTGATCTTCAAACTTCCTCATCTGAGAATATGCATAAAGCATATATACTTTAAATATAGATATCTTAGAGACATGCTAATCTATTTCTAAGACATTATTTCATGAAAAGACCTAATACTATTGCCAAATGAGGAAATAGTAAAGTACTTTCAATGGTTATACTGAAAGCTAAAGGAAATACATTATTGAAGTTATAAGTTTTTATAGTATGATTTAATATAAAATGTATTAAAATGTTTGTACATATTTATGTATCAGTATAGTATAAACTTATGCTATAAAACTATAGAGTTAAACTGTTTAAGCCATGAAAAAAATACAGTGAGTATACATACCCCTTAAATAAATTTCATAGTTTGATTATTTAGCCAAAATCGTCTATTAAATTCTTTATATTATCTAGTTAAAATAATGGAATTTTTATATTTCAAATTTTTAGATGATTCTCAGTGTTCTCAAATGTACCTACCCAAGTATCTTCATCCCAATTTTCAGGGTTCTTACTTTCCTTTTTTGGTTCCTTGATTCTAAATTAAGAGACTTGCAGAAATAAGAAGTCAGACTTTTAAATCTTTGTTAATCAATCAAACCCTGTGCCTGATATTAAGATTAGCTCATTCTCTGTGTATATGTAAGTATAGACTCTTTAAATTCTACTGTAAATATCTTCAAAATTCATGTCATGCTTTAAATGAACAACTGGTTTATTTAATGCAGCCTCCCATTTCATTTTTCAATTGTAATTGGGATTAGCAACAAATTAAACTTATAGTCTATTCTCTATATTTGCTTATAGTTATTTCCCCATATCTACTAGCATCAACTGTAGTATTTAAGCCAACTTATCTCTTTCAATCTTTATCACACCCCAACTCGATATAGATGAAAGTCTACCATAATGCATAACACAAACTACCAATCTCTATTTACTAGCAATATGATTTTTAGTTGTCATCTGACTAGAGAGTGAGCCAACTCAAATTCCCATCCTGAAGATCTGTTTCCTGAAACTATTTCTTCCATAGTAGCATTCAATTGGGTGTCTCAGATAAAGATGTCAAGACAAATTTTTCTGTAAATATATTCATTTATGAAACATTTTCCAGTCTAAACAGTGGGGAAGGAGGAAAGGTTTGCGAAGAGATGGGAGCCAAGAGAGGATATAGCAGTGAGCCTAACCTTACAGAAGGTGACTGTAGCTATTCCCCATAGTGGGTCTCTGGATATGGTTTAGGTAATGCTTATACCATCAACGTTACCAGCCATTGATCAAGTGCGGTAGTTGGGGAGGCACTTCTGACCACCATTTTGTACAGGTAAGGTAGGATCCAGAAATATGAGTGTAGCTTGATGACACAAAGACATAAGTACTAGCTTCCTCTGAGTTATAGCAGTCCTCTGTTTTCTACATAATAAGCTACTGCATGACTTAGCATCTTAAGACAACTGTTTTCTATCTCATGGTTCTGTGGATCCATTTGGATGGATTCAGTGGGACATGTCTTCTCTTGACATGACGGTGGATTCAACAACTGTCAAGCTAGCTGGAGCCTGACATGTCTAGGATAACTGAGCTGATACTCTGTCTTTGTTCACCTAGTCTCCTCTGATTGTCCATGCTTCCTCAAGTGCAAGGTAGTCCATGCTTCCTCAAGTGCACTTCCTCAAGTGCATGCTTCCTCAAGTGCAAATGTGAGAACAGAAGATCTCTTGAAGTCTTACCTTTGAGATGGATAGCACCACACATACCACATTCTGTTAGACAAACGAAGTAACAGGGTAGACCAGATAGAAGGAATAAAAAATTAATTCCTCCTATAAATGGGAGGAGCTGAAGAAAATTATGTTTTTTAATGCAGAAGTGAAAAAGCACAGAGAACTGACGTGGAGAACAGCAGCTAAGAACAACAACTGGCAGCTCTGATGTGAGGTTTTCTCACTTCTCAGTACTCAGTTCCTGGAATAGGGCATCTGCTTCTGTTATCTTGTTGCATGGGTGGATAAAGAATAATTTTCCAAAAGAACATGAACATTTTATTTAATCTGGATACCTTTGGGGCGTTTTCATCTTAATAGATTAAAAAAAATTCTTCTCCAAGATCGTGTATTCTGATATCCAATTTGACAAATTTGATTTTTCATCATAAACAGCTGGGTCTAGAATGCTAAACTGATAAGCATTTTCAATTGGAATTAGTCACATAGCAGGCACACAACAGATCTTTGTTGAATTAGGTTAACAGTAGAATGCTAATTAAAAGCAAGGAGACAGAAAAATCAAAATAGAAGAAAGGATGATGGATTAGGACTACTACTACATTTATTCATTTTAGGACTCCAATGAAAGAGGAAGATAACTAGAACTTTTAAATATTTGCCAAGTTTTTGCATACATTATTATTTCATCCTAAGAACAGTCTTGTATGGTGGAAATATTACACATATTTTGTAGCAGATAACTCATCTGTGGCTTAGAGAGGGCCTGCACTTTTATAGGCAGTGGTATAGGGAAACAAAGACTCTTTCCCTTAGCCAACCTTCTCTAAGTCCTCTTCTTGACTAGGCACTGGTCTTGGCCTCTGTCTACAATATCTACATAATCCTATTATAACAGTAATCCTGCTCAGTAAATTTAGCAAGAATCCTTCCACCTTTAATATTTGATCACTGTGGCCTGCCTTTACCAAGAATTCTGTTAGCTCCAGTTGGTAATTATTTCCCTGCACTTGATGTCTCCTAATTTTCCATCCAATGACTCTCTCATTCTGTTCTTTGGCTATTAGTTAACCTGGCTTTTCTAAATTTGGAGTTCAGCCTTCTCTCCCCTATCGTTGTCATCCTGAATAAAGTCTTCCTTATTTCAACAAGAGTCAGAAAAATCTCCAATAAAGGTAACCTCAATGCTTACAAAACAATTATGGTAAGATTGTAATCTCTGATGAAGTGTTAGTGAAGAACTAAAAATAACACATATGCACTATAAACAAAACATATGATATACATCCATCATGGGTTTTCTTTAAGTGTGCACGTGTGAAGCTACTGTTATGGGACACCAGTCTTCATTTTTCTTAGCCAACAAAAAGAAATGGTATTCAAGAAAAAGGAAAGTAGTTTAATTTGTCAATGTAGTAAGGAGGGCAACACTCAAGTCTAAAAGACCACAGACCTGTTCTTTGGAAGAGAGCAGAGATATTTATTATCTAGAGTCAAAGGGAGTAAAACAAAGGAGGTGGCAAAGGGCCTGGTTGTCCCTGAGGTGGTGGTATCTAGAGATTCAGACTGGGACCAGCTTGTTTTGTTAGCCCCTAGAGTTCCTCAATTTCCAACGTTCCTTCACTGGCTGTTGTGAGAAAAAAATGCTGTTGATCAAACTAAACAAAGGTTAAGTCTAGAGGGTAGGGGTGCTGATATGATGGGAGGAGAAGGAGAAGCATGACCTTTTAACACTGTATCAACACTTTTGTCTGCCTATTATGTAGTCCCTTCCTCACCACAAAACGTGTCCCTAAATGGCAACTTTCTTCCCATTCATTTCACATCATTTTTGTAATCATACTATGATGTTGAATGTTCCTTTGAATATAGACTCCTCTAGACAGACATATCTTAACAAAATAGTTCATCTCCAGTGCTTTTCTTAAAGTCCGTGTTATTTCTTTGTTTCACACATAAAATATTCTGGGTTTGATTTTATTCTGTTAGAGGTGGTTCTTTTTTTTTTTTTTTAATACTTTCTTCAGCAAAGAGTAGACAAACTTGTACATCTTTGCTTTCATCTGCAATGTCCCCTTCTATTTTTCTGTGAGTAACTTGTTACACTAGGACACATAAACACATGTACCCAAGCATTTAGAGTGCATGCACATGGACACATACACACATACACACACACACACATAGGCACACATACACACACACAGTCTTCTAGCTTAACAAACCTCAATGCTCTTGCACAGTGCAGCCTGACAGTTTAGGGGAAACACTTCACTAAAGTGAAAATAGTCTGCAGAGTTGCAACTCTGCATAAAACCTCCACAACCATTTACATCATTGCCGTGAGGAATTGTGCTTCTTCTAGACAGTATTCAGACATCTTTTCTGATGCTAATCTCTCCATTACATTTGCATAACCAAAATCCCATCAGGAATATGTTTTTCTAAAAACCATGTGCCCCAAAGATGTTTTCAAGTTCCCACCCCTTTAAAAGCTATGAAATAGCTATACAACATTTTTTCCCAATGCTCTTTCTCTTGGTTTCAAATCTATTTTTTTCAGATTTTTAATTTTGTGTTAAATTTAGTATCAAAGTTTTCATAGGCTTCACATCTTCTAAAATCACCACTGGTCCATCTTATTTAACCATGAACCAGAACCAGAAAAATGACCATGCTATACAGCCCAGTTGACTAAACTGCAGACTTCATTTAAATATCAACAATGATTCTACTAAAACCCTTTTGTCTATGGGTTCTCCAATGCCAATATTCTTTCAGAGTTCAGGTTCCCTAATCCTCCTTTAGGATCTCCAGATGAGTGAAACTCTTTGTGAGCACAGCTGGAATGTGAACCCTAGGCTAATGATCTATCCAGAGGGAGCAGTCAACCTACACCCAGAAGTTAGTGAAAGCTCTGAGTGTGGCAAGAGGGAATGCGTCTTGTATTAAAACCGCAAGGAAAATTAGAGACCATTTATCAGCTAAGTTCTCTAGACTTTGACATGAGGGTTTGCGTAAATTATGACTAAGAATCTTCTCGGGCAACACTGGCAAGACAATAGGGAAGTAAACTGGAAATATGAAATATCAAATATAGTCAATAGTTACATTAAAGTTCCTTAGTTCCTTTCATATATATATGTATGTATATATATATATATATATATATATATATATATATATATATATACATATATATTTGTATGGGGGGGTGCCACCCCCTCTGGGTGTCATTGTCTCCTATTTAAGATTGCAGATTTCAAAGAAGATATGCTAAAATGTGAGAATGGGCTTAATTAGAATTTCTTTTCAGAAAGATACAAGGGAAAGGAAGAAGTAAAATAGGGTTTTTTTTTCTTCTTTGTAATGCAGGAAATAAGGATACAGAAAGAGGTTTGAAACAGGATTCAATGGGAATTCTGATTTTGATACTGATTCAGGTTAGGTTTCTGCCATTTTGTGGAATGAAGATGTGAGCCATGAGATCTTGGCTATGTGGCCAAGGCCTGGGGCTTGCAGCCTTTGCCTGGCCCAGGCTAGGAGTGTGTCTGTTAAAGGAAGCTAAGGAGTTTGGAGATTTGAACTCCGTGTTGGAGTTTGTTTTGCTGAGTTTAACTTGAGTCTGGGAGAGGCCGCACAAAAGTCAGGCCTGAGAAGAAAGTGGACTTTGCTAGTTCGGTACCATGAAGTTTCTTCTACTACCTGGAGGAGGATGACAAGGAGAATATGGCATGGAAGAGTTAGAGCATGCCAAAGGAAGATGTCTTCAAAAATGCGGAGATGAACTCTGATGTTGGTGAGATGATCAGGACTGAGAGACTGAGGATTTTTAGGCAATCTTGGAAAAGATTTTGGACAATGTTGAGAAAGGTTTTGGACAATGTTAAAGTAATTGGAGTTTTACTTACATGTTTCTTTTGTAGTAATTAGGAAATCATTTTGTTAGAAATAAATTAATCTGCACTCTGAGAGTCTTGCCTTGACTTGGGATTTTGTTTGAGAAGGCTGGGGATGATGAAAAGAACCACGAATTTTAAAAGAGGGTAAATTGAAGCAAACTAGTCTAAAGTTTAAACTGTGTTTCTAAGTTTTTCTTTTTAGTCCAGAGAGAGGGAGAGAGAGCTGAGTAGCTGGTAGCTGATTTTTGCATACTAATAGTAGGTGAACAGTGTAAATGCTAATCAACTGTTTAAAGCCTGCTTCCTAGGAAGAAGCAGGCATAGGTGTTTCAAGTTCAAGTCAAAAAGTCTTTTTTTGTTTCACCCGATTTCATATATAGATATAATTGATGCAGTGGATGGCAGAACCTATTTGGAGCAGACAGGTTTTGGGGTTCCAGGGGTGCTCTTTACCCCAATCCATACCAAAAAAAAAAAAAAAAAAGATGTTAAGACTCCTCAATTTGCTCTCACATAGAGCTCCAGCAATGTTGTACCTCAAATTTTCCTCACCAGGAAGGTAGAAAGCTGGACTAGTTGAATCATTGGTTAAAAATTATACCACCCAGGCTTAACTGTCTAAAGTTATAGGCCAAGAAGTTCTGGCAACTTGAGTTAACCTGTAAAGAGCCAGTAGAGAAGATAGATGGAAGAGATGATGGTAGAACATATCCTTTATAGTCTAAGTAAATAGACTTCTCCTAGATAGAATATAAAATGTGTGTGGAACAGGACTCTTGACAGGAAAAAAGGAAAGAAATCCTACTTGAAAAAAATGTATAAGGGTCATGTTTTCATTTTGGTGAAGGTGTTTAGGAAATATAATGAAAGGCAGAGAAATACAGAATGTTCTTCAAACCAGCAAACTTTTCTCAAGGAAGTAAACCAAGACAGAAAACAATTATATTTTTGAATAATCATTAAACCACATATTTTGTTCATCACACTAAGGCAATCCACTAAGATTTTAAAAATAGAAATTTTACCACTTTATGTAGCCATGTATGTGTGATTTTGAAACTGGGTGAAAACAGGGAAATAAGCTTACAAGGGAAAAGTTGGTGTTTCAAGCCTTCCACTACCAGAGTTCTTCCTACCTGCTCCCACAGTTGCAAGACAAACAAAGCTAAAGGCAAAAAACAAACAAAACAAAACAAAGCCAAAAAAAAAAAAAAACAAACAGGATTTATTTATAAAGGGAGAAGAAGCAAGAGTCATGGAGGCCACAAGTGGCCCCTTGTTTCTTACCCCTAATCCAGTCTCAGTCTCCAAGTCTCAAGCAAACCTGCCCGTGCTTCAAGACACACATGCATCCAAAATGATGACCTCCTTCTCCAAGCCTGAAGTGAGCATTTCAGATGAAGCAGAAGATCAAAGATGGCGAGGTACCAGTCTTCCAAGTCTTTCCCAGGTTCCCAAACTTTTCTGAGTTTTTCAAACTTTTCCAGCAAATACAGATTCAAAGTCAATTTCTGCAGGTCTCTGGCTCCTCCAGATTGGCATCCTCTTATCAGAGGTCCAAATTGCAGTTTCGAAGCAAAGGCAAGTTTCCCAGTAACTTTTCCTTTTCCCTGGGTGGGCTAGATTCCAGGGACGTAGTACTCCCCACCATCACCCATCTGGACTAGAAACCCATGACTTCCCTTCTTCTCTGCCCAGGCCACAGTCCATATCTTGCTCCCCCCTGCCTGCTCATGCAGTTCCCTTTATTCTCTCTTGCCAGACTGCACCAACACTGCTCTTAAGCAGCTTCCCAAGGAAAATGGCATTCTTCAATTAAGTGAGTCACCCGGTGTCAATATGATCCATTATATAAATGTTCTTTAAGATAGCCATAACTAATTCTCATGAAGACTTGACAGTACAAGTACTCACACATTGTTAGTTTAGCTTGACCTGGAAGCTGGAGTCACTATTTATATATTAATAAATTCCTTTATGTAGAGGAAAAAAACAACAACAACAACAACAACAGACTCAAAACCTCTGTTGGATAGATGGTATTTTGATAACTTGTAACTGGGGTTTATAGGGAGATAGGAGCAGGAGTGTCATCTTTCTAGATAGTGACATCTCAGATTGATGACTTCCAGGTCCTTCAAGATGATAATCCTGTATTATTTTGGATGTAGCCAAAAGGAAAAAAGAACAATAGCATGTTTAGGCAATTTCATCCTTCTGTGAGAGTCAGAGAATATATTTACATGGAGCTAGACGATGAAGACTGCTACACATCTACGATGTATATCGATTGGGTCACCCTTCTGTATATGGCACTATATTGACCAAATGTTACATAGCACTTGATGTCATATTCAAGGATTTATATATCTGCATTTCAAAGAAAGAAAGTACATGTAAGTTATCTAGAGTGAATGCACTAAGAAAAAAAGAGGAAAATGCTTTATGTAGAAATGTCTTATTTTCAATAGAGAATTCCTTTGAAATTTTTATTTTATGAAAATATGCCCTTGTGAAAGCTGAGAGATTTTGTCTCTAGAATCCTAACATATTTTTTCATACTATTGATACAACATAAAATAATATAATATAAAACAATGCAAAATATGAACATGTGTTTATTATCTTTTAAAGTGGATTACTAAATATATTGTTTTAAAAAGTCAATAATTTGTGATGTCCTTAGTGAAGATGCTATGATTGATATATTTTAAAATATGTATTTTCAACATTTAGTTCATGAAATAAATTGTGTGAGTATACCCAACATAACTAGGTCTGTTCCAAATAACAGCAACGAAAAAGTTCCAGAGTAAGACTATAAAGTTAATGGACCTTCACTGAACTTGTGTGAGGCAGGAAAAAACATAGTCTCTCTATTATTTTCAAAGGTTTGTCAACTTTGTAAGGAAAATTCACCTTATTTACATAAAGAATACTTGCTATAGAAGTAGAAAAGTTCATTTTCCTTGACAAACTAAAAAATCAGATCTAAAGATGTTGTTCAATGCTAGCCTTGATTCCCCTTAGCCAAGAAAAAGATGCATTTGCATTATTAACTGAAAGCAATTGTTTAAAATACTGACTGTTTTTAATCTCTTTGTCACAGGATGAAAGATTTACAACATAGTCAAGACTTTGGGATTTTGAAGGAAACTGTATCATTATTTTCATTTTCTGCCCTTTCACTTTGTGTCATAAATTAAACGAAATTTTTTGAGGAAAAGAGAAGTGATTTAATTTTTCAACAAAGTGAAGAGGAGAGCAGGCTCATATCTGAAAGATCACCATTCTGCTCTTTGGCAGAGAGCAAGGGTATTTATTATTCAGAATTACTAGGGGGTGAATAAAGGTGGGCAAGGTTCAGCATGATCTTGAGGTGATTCAGACTGGGGCCAGCTTGTTTTGTCAATTTCCAATGTTCCTTCTCTGGCTGTTGTGAGAAGACAAGGCTGTTGAGCAAACAAAGTTGTTAATTCTAAAGGTGAGGTGCTTAGCTGATGGGGCAGGAGAGGAACAGCCTTTTGTCACTACATGCAAGGTAAAAAAATCAAATTTAGTTAACATAAGTGATTAATACATTTGTGACTGAAGTCCAAATTCCAATGGCTTTTAAACATGCAGGTTTATCTCACCTATTACATTGAGATTACATCTAATGAAAACTTGGGAAGGGAAATAGAGTAAGATCAACTATACCACAGCATTCTCTGTCCCGTGGAATGATTGTAAAATGAGTTGTTGGATACTCATTTCACTTCCCATTTCTAGCAGTTGCTATAATTTAATTTGTCGATCCCAAGCCAGGCACATTTAGGCATTAGTTCCTGGCAAAGAGAAGGATGTAAAATGCAGTCAGGCTCAGATAAAGTTGGCCGAGCATCAACCTCCATTTGATTGTCAGGAGCATAGAATTATGGAATGTGAGAGCAGACATTATTTGGGGATCAGTTTGCCTCACTCCTCATTTAACAATTGAAGAAGTTTAGATAAAAGGTATATTTACCTGCATAAGCCACATGGATACCTTCATTTCTATAAAGTCTAACTTTGTCTGAGTTAATGCTCCTAATTCTCAGACTCATTGAATAATTCAATAATTCATTCAATAACTCAAGTGGACTTTTTTCTTGCCTTCTGCATGTGTAGGTGTTCAATTAAAGATCTGTGTGGCTCAGACAGATTTTTTTCTTTTAACCCTCTCTTTTGTACATGACCTCTGGGATCAGCTCTCCCACATGAATTGGGTGTTTCCCACTTGTTGTCCAATGACTTCAAAGTTTGTTCTAGCATATTCTCATCCCATCATCTCCTGGGACTTGCTCCACTTCTAGAGCTTATTTTTGTGACATGACATTCAGAAATAAAATATGTTTAGAAGTTGCTGGTTTTTGAGCATTGAATACATATTCTTATTAAATCCATCATGCTAAGAAGCTTATGAAATGAATACTTTAAGAAATTAAGTCTAATTAATATAATTTTTCATGAAGAGCAATATAGCCCATTGACTATTTGCATTATTAACTTAAATCAATTGTTCGAAATGCCCACTATACTTAATCTCTTTGTCACAGGATGAAAGATTTACAACATAGCCAAGACTTTGGGATTTTGAAGGAAACTGTGCCATTATTTTCATTTTCTGTCTTTTCATTTCATGTCATACATTACAAAAAACTTTATGGTCCCCTGTCTAATAAATGCAGTCAATTTTTGAGCAGAGACAAACAATCTAATTTTTGTTTTCTCTTCATTTAATGTTCTTCTTTCCCATCTCTCTCCATGTTAACATTTCATCATGTATAACTTAAAAAAATGTTACTCGATAAAAATCTATAAAGCATCAACTTACTGGTGGCTTCTATTTTGTTTTCATTACAAATTTTTATTACCCATAAAATAACAGCCATCTCCATTTCAAGAAAATTTTGGTAATATATTCCATAAAATGTCTTCGTAAATATGCATGTTACAGGTGAAATAGGCTAGAAGCTGTTTGCCCTTATAATTTCAGGTATGAACCACAATTTTTAAGTTATAGGCTTATAAGGAAATGAAAATTACCATAGAAATCACATACTGTCTCTTCTAGAAATTTTACTTCTTAGTATCTTCTTTGGAGAAATACATATACAAGAACCTATGTGTAGAAGACCATATATACAGTGATGAATCAGTTTTAAGAGTCTCAAATGGAACTGCTCATATAGTGGGGAAATAGAGTAACAAGTAAGAACAGATCAATGTATACTAATAAGGACTTTCCAGATATACTGTTAACTAAGAAACAAACTTGAAAAAAGTCTAATAGCACACAATGTGTTCTATTTATATGAACATACTTTAGAAGACAAAACCATTTTATAGATTTATACAATGCATGTTTGTCTAGATGTGTATATTTTCACACTGTTTTGACTTACATGTAGCCAGTTCAGTATGCATCTGTTAAGTGTTTACCTTGGAGATGGCATTTTTTAGATTATTCTTAAAATGTTGACTATTCATATTAAATTTCTATATATTATTTCATATGCAAGTTCAGGATTTCGTAGTAGAAGTCAGGATTGAGTATAAAATTTGAAGAGAGTGATACATAAATGACATATCATACCATTTTTGTGAGTACTTAGGAAAAGCATAGAGAACGAACAGAAGCAAATCTAGAATAAAATGAAATAAAATGATGACAATGGTCCCTTCTGAAAAAGAAATGGATGGTACAGATAGATTGTTATGAAGATAATCAGCTTCATGTGTACTTTAAGTTCTCTCTTTTGGGACTGTATTCATTTATCACTCATGAAAATAAATGTTTATGTTCACATTTTACATTTACTGGGAGAACACAGGGTAATGGCATTAGAGTCATATTTTAACATATTACGGTGGGTTGCAAAAGTAGGATATCAACAGGGTACACATATTAATATTAGAACACATAATATTATTATTAATAATATATTATTAATATTAGAACACATATTAATATTAGAAATTAATATTTCTCTAGGGAAGTAAAGAGATCGCTGAGGTCCCTATGTTAGGATCTGGCCTGAAGACTTCCTCAGTCTCTATTTGTCATATCGGACAGGGCAAAGGTAAAGGTAGTTACTCTCTTCTCTGTTTATCTGGGTTTGAATGCTTTGAATCAAAGTGTAATGCAATCTATGAGTGAACACAGTTAACTCCAAATTATGAAAAAAACAAAAAAAGCGTGGTTTTCTGTGGGATGCATAAATTGAAGAAAATCACATTACTTCCAAAATAAATTCATTAAAATTAAAAAATGAAATTTATATAAGAAGCAAAAAAATTATCTGAAAAGAAGTGGTAACAGCTTTTGAGAATTCTTATTAGCACTCTTTTGGGATAAGGTATGTTTGACAAGGGTCAGAAAAGAAAATGCCAAACAAAGGCCAATCTGAGATTTAGAAAGATTTCCCTTAGATGAAAAGTATGATCACAAAGCTGAAAACAATAATTAAGTGAACAGAAGACTGTGTAAAGAACAAACTGATATATTTGAAAATAAATTTTAATCTTAATTTCAAGCTCATGGCAACAGATTAGAAAAGGAAAAATGCAAGCAACAGAGTTGTAGAATCATCTATAAAAGAAACAAAGAAACAATTATGAGATCTAATATTACAAAATTAAAAGGAGGAAGGACATCGCATGAAGAGGAAATAATAATTAAATATAGATTAGACACTGCTCCTAAGTTAAAAGAAGAGTCTTGAATCATTGCATTAAAAAGTTTGTTATGTAACAAGGAGACACAAGATTAAGCCTATCCTACTCAGATATATAAAGTAAAGAAAATTTCTTCTTTGCATCAATTTAAAACTTTAGAGATCTTCTATTTCCAGCATGTTTTAAGCATTTATCATAATTTTTCAACCAGATATATTTAAAGTTTCAGGTATTTATATTTTAATGGATTTTAATGTTTTCTATTCTTGCATGCCTAATTTTATATCACCACTATTCAACTGAAGTTCATTTTTATGTAATTTTTATGTGTGCTTTTAAAAATTGGTTCAAGAACAGTCTATGGATTATAAATATCACATTATTTGAGTTATTCTTATTGCTGTTGTTTTGGCTTGGCATAAAATTTGCAGATCATAAAATTTTCTCTCAGAATTCTATAGGCTTTCTCTTCGCTTTTGCCTTTTATTTTACAGAAGAACAATTTATGTTCAACTTGCTTTTTAGTTTTCTTGGGTAATTGAGTTTTTAAAAAATGTATTCTGAACCATTGCGTAATACAAGTGATATCAGAGCACCACATACACAGAGCTGCATCACAAACATTCTTCTACATACAATTTAGCTCAATAAATGAAGCCTTTTTGAAACATTGAGTACTTGTGTATTTTTTTTTTCTCAATTATGACTTGCTGCCTTTGTATTCCCAGAGCAGGAAATAACCACTATACCTATATTTCATGTTTATTTTTTTCTGTTTTAGTTGTATATAAATTCTCCTCCGAGTTCTGTTGTAGTTGTAGCAAATGAATTAATATTCATTTCTAAATACTTTCTACTTTTTCGTGGTTTATTTCTTAACCAATGAGTTATTAAGAAGTATAGTGAAAAAAAATGCCATGAGGAAAAGACAAAACAAGCTAAGCACCAAACTGAAGCACACAACTATGGGCAGGAGGGAAAAGTGGGGGATGGGAGGGGAGGGTGGGGGGGATAAATTCCTGGGATTACAATGATGTGAAATTTATCTGTAAATAAATTATTTAAAAAAAGAAGTATATGAGTAAATTTACATGTTTATGTATGTGAATTTGTTTTCAAATGCATATTCTCATTTAAACTTACTTTTTGTTTATATTCTAGCGATTGCATTATGATTAGAGAACAGACATTTATGATGATATTAATTCTTTTTAAACTGCCTATTCTTTTAAAGCTTATTACAAAGTTTTCTTTGCACTCCATATATATATATATATATATATACATATGTGTGTGTATATATATATATAAATATATATATATAAATATATATATATATGAGAAGAATGTGTATTTTCTAGATTGTGGTTCTTGGTTCCAAATGTAGTCATTATAAATTTCAGTCTAGTACAATTTTATTGGTGTTTTGTCCAAACTGCTACATAATATAAAGGGTATTTTTAAATTTCTTATATGAAGGTAGTTTTTCATTTTATTCTTTCGCCTATGTTAATTTTGCTTCATATATTTTGAAGCTATGCAACTAGGTACATACTGTCAAATCTTAAGAATGCAATAAACTCTTGTGATTCATATCACCCAATAAAATATCGTTCACGTTTAACTGTCACTAATTAGAAAGAATAAGATGATTTTATAGTATACCAAAGCAGTTTATAGATAAGTAGAATCCAAACTAGTAGTTGTCTGTGTAAGAGTTTAATCTGATATGAAAATCAATTTAGGATTCAAATCATAAAATGTGAGCAGTGTATGAGTTTTGTTCTGGAGTTATTGCTTTAGTTCACAAGTATAACTTGTTGCATGTTATCAACATCAGAGATGATAATGTTATTGGTTCCTCAGCTGTATTGGGTGATTAAAACACTTCTTCAAGCTGGAAGGTAAAATTGAAAATGTTTTAAAGGTAGATTCAAATAATCTAGGTGAGATAATTGTTTCTTTAGAAGATAATTGTTTCTTTAGAAAACTACCATAGCTCATAGTTTTTACCCCAGAAAAGATATGAAAGTTTTTATATTTTTTGATACTTTTCATGATATTTAGAAAATATTTTTAATTTTGTTTAGGTGAATTAAAATCTATTAGATTAACTTGCAATTACAACTACCTGCTGTATGATTAGATAAGTGGTTTAAAATTTTAAGATGAAATATTTTTGTTTTATGTACAGTGTTTGCATACTAAAAGATTTTAAGTTTTACCAGTAAAGTTAAATGCATGGTATTTATGAAACATATTTACATATCCAATAACATTTGCTTTGTGAAAGATAATTGAATTAATCAAAATGGGATTGGCTATTATGTTTATGAATATTAAGATTAAAAGTTTTTAAACAAACTTTGTAAGTTAGAACAATATTAGATCATGTCCTCTAGTCTCCACTATAGCCATTTTTTCCCATTCTAGATACATGGTTTGTTTTATGTTATTGAGCTATCTAGTAGGTGGTGAGACCATGTGATTCACACTGGTCATCAGGTGTCATTTTGAAGCCATGGCTCCAATAGGGACAGTGTTAAAATTTAGGCATTGCTGTCATTAGCTGTGTCCAAGGCATTGCCATTAGCTGTTTCTGAAAAATCCAGAGGTAAAGGATGGCCTGAACAGGATAAGGGCACTTCCTTCTTTTATTTTGCTGCAAATCCCCAGTGGGCATGAGAAAATGAATCCCCAGACGGGTTTGTAGAGGGAAATTTGATCCTATGGTTTTCAAGAGGGGAAAAAAAAGAAAGAAAAAGAGACTGGAGAAACACAGACTTTTGGAAAGGGAGAGATACGAGAATGGTGGCTGGTAAAGAGTAGCCCAAATGACCAGGATGGGCAGAAGCCTCCTCAAAGAGTGAGCTGGTGGTGGCGAGGAACCATAGTGGGAGAGTGGCTGGCAGAAGAGTAGCTGGTGTGGAGAGTGTGGAACCACAGCAAGGTGGCATAGTGACTTGTACCTGCAGAAAGTCAGGGATTAAGCAGAGAAGCAAAGAAGCTCTGAATATTGGAGAGGGAAGAAACAAAGAGAAGACACTGGAGAAAGACTGGACTTTGCAAAGTGCCTGTCTCAGGTGTGGAGGGGCAAAGGGCACCATCATGGACATGTGTCTTTGGGACCTTTAGGACTGAGATTGGTGACTGGGGTAAGATAATTGGTCCTTGTGGCTTTAAGGACTTTTTGTTTTCCCTGTTATTGTTCCTTTGTAAATAAAGTCCTGTTGTTAAACTGCATTTGACTGGCAACTGTTACACACAGGTGGTAAGAACCTGAAAGAATGTGAGTAACAGAATCTGCGTTTTAAAAATGCCATTTTTTTTTCCCATCCGGCTTGTTGATTTGAGGTCTCAACACCATTTGCACTCCATATCAACTTCCTGGTTTTCAGTGCCAGAGTGAGATCTACTAGTGACCTCCTCCTCCTTCATAATTAGAATTTTTTTCACTGAGATGGCAGCATCAACAATGGTGATTTCACCAGTCTAAGTTTTTGAGGAACAATATAGGACAAAAGTCTGTGGTGATTAAATTTGACTTGTAATGTGAAGAGGAAGTGATCCCTTGTTGAACTCAGTGAGATATTGTTTCTCTTTGTTACTGTAACATTATTTAGCCTATCTTGGTTCTGAAGAGGGTAGGATCTGAAAGAACAATGACTTTTCCTTAATGGTTAGGAGGAAATGGGGAAAAAAATATTGAAACCAGGAAGTTGGTAATGCATGGTTTTTTGTTTGTTTGTTTTTTGATTTTTTTTTTTTTTGTGGCAGATGTTTGTTAACACTTTCAACTTCTTGCAAAGGCATATTGTATGTTTAACACAGTTATGTCTGTAGAGGACTCTTGCATAACAGTAGTGTGTGGTGGTCAGTTCAGCTGCCATTTGCTAGTATGTTACAGGAAAGATATGAAACCAAGTTTTCTAAGTAGTAATAAGAAGGAATAATGCTACCGCAGAAAGCTGAAAACTTTCATTTTACAAATACCAACTGATTGCATATTCTGAACAGTATGAAATAGCATTGGTGAAGTCTTGGAGTGATAAAGATGGACTACAGTTCAGACAGATAAATATAAATTCAGATTATGTTTGTATAAATGATTCTTTTCTTTTTTTTTGAGACTAGTCTTGCTATTTTTGCCTGTGGAACTGCAGGCTCACGTTGCTTGGGGTCCACAAACTCAAGCAATCCCCAGCCTCAGCTTCCCAGGTAGCTGAATTACAGGCATGGACCACCACGCCCAGCTATTTTTTTGGGACTAGGTCTCACTATGTGCCCCTGGCAGGACTCGAACTGCGATCCTTGGCCACAGATGTGACATCGTAGGCTGCCGCTTACAGGCCTGCGCCACCATGCCCGGGCCTTGTATAAATGATTCTTGACACCTGATTGACCTCTGAGATCTTTTTGGGGATCTGCAAAGTAAAAGCTATTTTCATAGTAATAGGAAGACATGATGTGTCTTTTTTCACTCCCATTATCGTACAAGTATATAGAGTACAAAATGTACATTAATGTGACTTCAAATTTCATATTGCCACAGCTCTTTCACAAACTATTTGATAACTATTAATGAATACCACAACTATCTGAAAACTATTAAAATACTTTTCTTTTCATCTTTCAATAATCTTTTAATGCATGTGTGAGTTAGTTTTGTCATCTTTCTCAACCAAAACAGCAAAGGGTAGCAGATTAAATTCTGATGAAGATATCAGAATCCAATGAACTGATGGCAGATTTTCCTCTTGTCCAATCTCCTCTTCAGCATCAGCCATAAGTAGCGAATCTATGTTATACTTTCTGGCTTGTTTCTCTTTTTGATGAATAGTGAAAAGTGAGTAGTATGAAAGTTTTGTGAGTTGTCTTTAAATGGAAATATCTTTAAATGTTACCCTCTTATTCCTTTTATTCCCCCCTCATATGCTAACCTACTAATGTGATAGGTGAAGCTCTAACAGCTGCTACAGACCATGCTCTAAACTGTTGACATTGAGGTTATTTACATGAGTGAATAAAACTTTGTGAATTTTAGCTACTTTTGCATTTTTTGTAGCATGCAGCTACAACGAATCCTAATATAATTTCCATAGAAATGCCATTTAGAAATATAATTATTTATATAACAACTTATAATGAACACATTTATAGACACATGCCTACACCTTTAGGTCATCATCTAGAATATATCCCCAGCCAATGTCAAACACTGTTAAAGTAAGACCCTGTAACATCTTACCTGGGATGAGGTACTTAGGATAGTTTTTGAGAAGAAAAATGCTATTTCAGATCAGTTGCCAGTTCTCCTTTTTAGTTAGAGCTCAGCTGTGAAAGAGGGCTTGTTTTCTCTCTCTGCAACATCTTAATATGCATGATCTGTCTATGCTGCAATCCTCTGAATCACTTGATGTGCTTCTGTTACAAGCTTTGAAAACAGCATTTCATATCTTTCAGGTAGTCCTTAAGGTAAAGTTCATGTCTGTAATATATATTGTCTATATATTGTCTGATTATTTCTTATAATTCCCTCAAATTGAATTACAGTCCATAGAGTACTTTTTCTTGACCTTTTCATGATAATAGGCAGATATAAAATTTATTATGCATCATTATGTATATATATTATGTATATATGTATATATGTGTGTATGTGTATATATATATATAAAGTTGGAAAGAATACAAAGATGTTGTTTTTAGTTATATTTGGGCAATTGGATTATAGACATGTATGTGGATTTTTCAGTCCATTCTGCAGTAAGCATCTACTACTTTAGGGCAAAAAATTAAAACAAAAGTACTAAATTAGCAAATTCAGTGACCCAAAATTGTTAAAAATGTATGTATTCTTTAATCTACATACAGAAAATCCAGTACAATAAAACTGTCATTTGATACTTCACTCCCTGAAATTTTTTTTAAAATGCCCTTAGGAAAAAGTTCTCAATCAGCCCAACCTAAACTAGATCTAATTAGAATAGAGCCAAGTTGGAATTTTGAGCTGAATTTACTAGATGCGCATTACTCAATTCTCTGGGTGATATTTTTGATGAAAAGTTATATTCTCCATCTTTCTGACAGAACTGACAAGCAGACAGCAGTAGTTTCTATGTATAAGTTAATGTTATTTTAAACATAATAGAATGTGTATGCTGGCAGGAAACTTAAACATTATCCACTCTATGTAAAAGAACACAAACACATTTCCAATAAGACTAAATTTTTTCAAAAGTCAAGTAATTATATATTAAAAATAGAAGCTTTAAAATGAGCTGTAAATGAATATTAAAATTAGTCAGTGAAGTGCACAGGGAAATATTTAGGGGGTATATATACTGATGCCTAGCATGTACTTTGAAAGTATATTAATAAATAATATGCATTGGTGTGTGGAGAGTCAAATAACATGTGATAAATCAATTGTACAATCTAGTATAGGGTACATAGGTGTCTACAGCAAAATCTGTCAACTTTTCTGTAAGTTTGAGATTTCCACAGTGACATGTTGCAAAGAGTAAAAGACAATCTTACATATTTAATATGTATTTGTTGTCAAGTCTGAAATGGAAATATGTAGCATAATATTACTCACATTGATGTACTTTAGGTAGTCACTTAATTTGTCTTGAATCTGAGACATAAATGTAGCTTACTTTTATATTTACTGAATTCCTATTCTGCGCTTTACTCTGATAATTTAATCCTCAAATGAAGAAACAAGTACTATGTTTCTTCTGCTTTCTTATATGGGCAACATGAGGTTTATGCAGACTAGGTATTTTCCAACTGTCATGTAGTTAGGAGACTTGAGAATATAACTTACACAATCTGGAATCAAGTCTCCATTGTTGATCATGGCACTGTATTTCTTGTTACTACAACATCAGTTAAACATGCATTTGATCTATGTCTTCATATTGACAAGGCCAAATTGATAGTCTTTCTCCTTTGCCCTGAACCTGTTATGATGCCAGGCAAAGACTATTCCAAAGTAGTCACTTCTCATTTTTTAATCTCATGTGCTTCTCCCTTGAAACTAACCCGGCTAAGAAAACATTTCCTACGTATCTAACTGAGACTATCCATAATTGTAAAACACTCATAATGATGAGTCACTCTATAGGCAACTTATCTACTCCCCATGTATGAAAATCTAAGTCAAAACCACATGCCATATACTCTGACCTTTTGATTTAAGTTCCTAAAAAACTCACTTCCTCCGCCTGCTTAATTTTTGTCTTTGATGACATCTCAATATTTTTTCTATGCAAACATGATCAAGTGGAAAGAAACACAGTTGAATATAGTGCTATAACTACCTTTCCTCTATCTTGAATAACAGCCTGGCAAGACAAAATATTCTAGATTGGAAAGCATTTTCCCTGGAGAATTTTCAACATCTCCTTCTTCTCTAAAAAATTTCAGTCCAAACTCCAAAGATAATCTAATGGATGTTCCCTCACAGTTTACTCTTACTTCTCTTGTAGCTTTTAATATTTTTTTCTTGTCATTAGCTTTCAACAGTTCAATTCCAGTATGTCCTGGGCTGTGTCAGAGTGTCTATTTGCATGCTCTCTTTCATGGAAGATTCAGCTTTGCTGATTTTTTACATCATTTGTAATTGTCTACTATCGAGGCCTTCTATGTTTTTAAAATTAATTCACAACATTTCTTAGTTCTAATAAGTGGTCTAATATTTCTAAGTAATATTACCTAGTATATCTAAGTTCAATTTGTAGCAGTCTCCTATTTTCTCGATCTTTATTGGATTCCTGATTTTATTGCCCATTGTTTTTCATTAAACAAACATGGTTATAACTGTTACTTTAAGGTCCTCATTGGCATATTCTACAGTTCTACTAGATTGAACTTCTCTCATTTATTTTTTGTTCCAGTTTTTGTGGCTTGCTCTCTGGCTCTTCAGTTTTAGTTTTCATGAGTTATAATAGGGTATTTCTTTTTCTTATCAAACTTTAAAATTATTCCTTGCCTACCAGTGCCTATTACTTCACAGAGCAATGACCAGGACAGTGGTGCTGGCATGAGGTACTGGGTAGGAATGATGGCATTAGGGCATGCAATATTTATGTCCAGTGAGAAGTAAGGATTAATCTCCTGAAATGCTGTGTATACCAGCCTTGTGGGATGGGAGCCTAAAGAAATGGTTATGCCTCTGTTTTAACACACTTTCCCAGCTATTTGCTGTGCTAGTTTTAGAAACACAAATAAAATGTGCCATAATTTGTTCAACACTTCTATTGCTTGACTTTCATTTTTTAATTTTACCTTTCATCACTATAAAATTACATGATGAACATGTTTACTTACAAATGACTTTAGCAAAATTTCTTGAAACATATTTTGAAAGCATGAATTGTTGGTTTAAAGGATTTTCATGTATGCTTTCAATTCTGAGTATATTTTATGAGTTAAAACCAGAAAGTAGAACTAAAGGAATATATATTTTTATAAAAATTCTTAAGGTTAATGTTACTTTTATTGCATATTAAAAAAGGATTGAATTATTTATGTCAATATTTTCTTATAAATAGGATTGAATCATTTTCATCTGATTTTTTGGACAAATTTTATTTACTTTTATTTCTTCTTATTTTTGTTCATAGAAAACTAATCTTTAGTTAACTTTTGATTTTTTACAGAAAATGATATAAATCTTTCTTCTGCCATGTTTTACAAAAATATCATTTTCTCTTTATTATTCATTATATTCTTCATGGTATTTCATGATGAACAACAATGTCACTTTCATGTAATTAATTATCTCACTGAATTTGTTTTTACTAGCATGTTTTGAAATTCCTGCCTTCATTATATGCATGATATAACTTCTTTACATTTAGTAAGTTCATTAATTTTATTTCTATACACCACTAAATTTCAGTTAATTTTGACTTTTGTTTTATTGTTTGGCTTAATGAAAGAAGATGTCATTTAATACCACTTTTGGTAGCTAGAATAAATTTATGCATTTATAAATTTTATGCATTTATAAAATAAATTTATGCATTTATTGAGATAATCTAACATTTCTTTATTGACTTGAATTTTATCTTTACTAAATGATAAATTCTTTCTGAATTTCATGTTCTGTAACACTGTTCTGCCTCTCATTGTTATTTTATTACACTGTGAGATTTTTGCAGCTGTGCCATTCACTATTTTTACTGTAAGTTTCACCTATTTTATTATTCAAAGTTTTCTTTTCAACTATGCATTTCGATAACTTTTGGTTCCTTGTTTCAAGGTCCAAACGATAGGCCTTGTGAAGATCTCATTCAAAATTCTTAATTTATTAATGATTTAGGGAAAAATAGACTTTTAACAATATTGGTTTCCTCATTTTGGAGCATAGTTTATCCCTCCATTCATTCCCCCTAGCATTATTTAATCTTTTTATTTCTTGTTTTGATATTTAAAATTAGGTACTTATTCTCCACTTATTGTCATTATTTCCCATTCAATTGTTAATCTAAAATAGAATTTGATAGGAGCCGCAGACGTAACTTCTGAAATTGTATTAAGGTATGCCGTGACAAACAATAACAAACAAACAAAAAAAGGTAAAAATGTGTAGCGACACCAAGAAAAGAGGGCAAGCAGCTTAATGTCAGAGTAGAAGAGGAATTGTCACCAATTAAAAGGTCTTTGAAGATAAAGGGGATCTCTGAAATGGCTCAGCATATGATATTTTCTGGCTGTGAGTCAATAAGTAGTCATCTTTTGAACAGAGGTCAGAGGGCTGGTGACACTGATAATCTACATAGTAAAACTTTACCTTAATTATCCTGAGCCTGAATCACTCAGGTCGTGAGTGACTATGATTCTTTGTTTTCTTTTCGAACTCACATTCTCTCTGTTCAAATATTATCTAGTTATAGGTTTGTGGTATTGGAAAAAATGTGTTTATATGCATGTGAGTAGATGAGTGTGTTTTAGTGTGTACGTGTGCATGCTGGGAATGTGAGAAGGTTTTGAGTCCATTTGGGGAGATACTGTCCACATGAATATAGTGTTGTTTATGTGGGTAGTGAAAAAGAACCATCCTGCTCCAGGGCCTGATAAGAAAGTAATTTTTTTCTATGCAAGTATTTTTTAAAATTGCTCTGTAATGGAGCTTGGGGAATAATATAGTTAAGAACTCTAATCCATCATTTAAAAAACAGAATAATTCAATGCACTGAAGTCTAAAAACCAAGCCTTTTATAAACAGAGCATGTTGATAAACTAGAAAAATCAGTAATTGGACATTTTCATACTGGATTATCGATGATATTATTGCATTTAGCAACATAACATATTTTTCATTCCTAAATGTAATGCAAAAGAAGGTAGCAAGAAAGTTAGACCAAAGAGTCTAACTTATTTAAATGAATATAAGTCACCATGGTTAATATATATTTTTTTTTTATTTTCAATATTAGCTACTTAAAATGCATTACATAAGTGAATATTTGGAAAGAGAGGAAATGTTGCTATTGCTGATCTTTTAATGGAACAAGATGCTATCAGATTTGGAGATGAAATATTACCCAGGTGGAAGGTTGCTGTTAAAATACATAGGCCTGTCTCCCATCACTCAGTAAAAAGACACAAGCATAGACAATAGTCTAAGGACTTAAAGGGATTCCAAGAGTTTTAGTGGTACCAGAACCTTATGGAACCTTGTCACAAGCAAGTGAATAGCTCTTAGCTTTAAAGGTAAAATGGCTCTCATCCCTGATCCAGTAATCCCATTTCTGGGTATTTACCTGAAGAATATGAAAACACTATCACCTATACCCTTATGATCATTGCAGCACTTTTGACAATAGCCAAATATATGGAGGCAAACCCATGGGTCCAACAATGAATAATAATGATGTCCATGCCCTGGAATACTACTGAACCACAAGATGAAACCTTGCTGTTTGCAACAATATGGATGTAATTTGTCAGAACTGTACAAACAAAACAAGTTGAAAGAAATAATTTCACTCATTAGTAAATATAAAGAAAATAAAAACTTTGAAAACAGAAAATGGTTATGACAAGGGAAGGAGAGAGAGAGACAATACCCTTCTCAATAAAATTCTTTTTAGTTGCCATTACTTTCCTATTATTTGATCTAAAAATTGCCCTAGAAGGGGAGAAGGGAACAATTAGCTCTTGGGTGGTGAATGAGTGCTAGCTGGTAGATGTAGCAAAAAAAAAAATTAATTCTAGAAACTTTACAACTATAAAGTTACTACAAATAAAAGACACTCCTCTTCCACTTGATGGCACCTAGTTTTCCCTGATGAGAGAAATAAGATTTATATGTGTGTTATTCTGCTTAGCTGTAGCTTGGGACTCTGCAAGGGTCATAGTGAGGATTGCTCTAGTGATTGCAAAGGACATCCAATCAGCTGACTAGTCATCTACCTAGCTATTGGCAAAATCTCTGGAGCTTCTTTGCTGCAGCCTTCAGTCTATATCTAAAGTTTCCTTAATGGAACCGTGAAGACACAAAACTGATCCACTGTGGCATGAAGATTTTGAACAGTCTTTGTCACGTCAACTTTTGGAGATCTACATCTTTGGCTGACATCAGTCTTTAGTCTTTTCACTTGAAGTAAGGGTGAAATAATGCCATAGAGACACCCTCCCACCACCAGCACACCCTTTCTTGGAGAGAACCAAGAGCAAAAAACCCTCAGAGGTTGTGGAATGACACCCATCAACTTGGCAACAGAGACCTCTTACAATGGGCATGCAAATAGGTTCACCCCCTGGGAGTCCTTTCCAGATTAATGCAATTCAAGTCATCAGGGATTTAGTTTAGTCCCTCTTTGGCACCTGAGGATTGGGTAACAGGATTTGGGAAGTAATTTAGTCTCCTCTGATGATCAGGTGAAGTTATTAAGGAAAAAATTAAAAATTTAGGTACCGTGTTGGTTCTTCCTAGAGAAACTAGGGATGGAATGGTTCTCCCTGTAAGAAAGCATGGAAACCTACAGGCTTGCTGGAGTCAGAGTGTTAGACTCGAAGTAAAAGTTTATTGAGTTCTTCAGTTCTATCTTTCCAAGCACCTCCCAGTAATAAGAAGTCAAGAGGTCAGGGGGTGTTCAGACTGTATACCAGTTACTAAGATATTTTCTTGCAGTTCTCAACCCATCCTTTAATATATGGACTCACTTTTGAGATTCTAAGGCATGTTTTCTGCAACCACATATTTGTTTTTCCAGTTCTATTGTATTGGGTTCTGCTATTGGTACAGAGAGTAGCATCATGTATTTTTCTGTCTATGTCCTGATTTTTTTTGAGATTATTTCAATATATTTCATCACTCCTGCCATCACAGTTCATTTTTGTACTAGCAGATAATTCTAGTTTTCAGTAGCCTTGTCATGAAGAACTAGCTTTATTGTACCCATTTCCAAGATGTCAGCAAGCATCAGGAAATACTCCTTTATCAAAGGTCTGGGTCCCAGGCCCATAGGGACTCACCTTCAAGTTTCTAAGTTTTTATAACTCCAATCCCTTCCTTTATTCTATGATTCTCATGTGAGGGAAGCACATGTTAGGATTATCATGCTAAATTTCCTTTTTGAAATAACTAAATGATTTCTGTCTCCTGATTGATCACTGCCTGAGAGACACACTGTGACAAGGTACTAGGGAAACTCCTATTGCTATCACTCTCTGTATAAAATCATGCAGCCTGTGTGCCGCTTTGGCCAGAAAGACTCAGAGGGGTCCCCCTCCAGATGACTCCCACTTCTAACACAGGAATGAGAGAGAAACCATAATTCAGCTGCAGACATTCAAGAGAGAAATACAAAGGCACTGGACACATTTGACGTTTGGGTGAGACCAAAACAGAATATGCCTGGAGTCATAAGGGGCTAAGCTGTAAAGCCAAGTAAAGCAACAACCTCCACAGAACTACACCAACAGGAAACCAACCCCTGATCCAGTATGTGTTCATGACCAACAAAACACCCATTTTTCCTAAAGGACAAAGAAAGCCACAAAGAAGGGGCTATGGCCCCAGAATAACTATGAACCAGGTGAAAGAAGAGGAGCTGGACCAACCACCCACTGGAGAGTTTGTCTCTCGTAGGGGATCTCTCTACCACGAAGGGTTGGGAGTTGGAAGCCCAACCCCAGCTGCCAGAACCGTAAGGAATGGAAAGAGCAACATGGAACAAATGATGGAATGGGGTAGAAAGCCAACATGACCAAGGTATCATGAATCTCTGTGATCACACAGGTCTGGAGAAAAGGAGACAGTCACCTCCCATGCTGGAAGTTTCACAACAAAAGAGTCAGGGTAGCAGCGTGATATAACTGACCTGAACTGAATGCCAAGAGGTTTCAGACATAATGGGACCAACTACTCCCAATAAAGGCACCACTGGAAAACTAAGCAGCCCCACGAGCACAGTCCCTCACCCAGGATAGACATTATACCAATAAAGAAGAGATCAATGGACCAAACACTGACCAAGGACTTACAATGAAAGGGAGGTGGGAGCTACTGGAGGGAGTGTGGGGGGAAGGGAAAATGATAAAATGATGGGGCATAACTATACAAATATGACTAAATCTGAAATAAAAAATCAAATTAAAAAAAAAGAATCTTTTGGACTTGATGAGCCTTGTGGAGAACCTAGAGAAGACTTCAAATTGGAGAGTTTGGTATTGCATTTCAATAAAGGTGATTCAACAAAGCCTCCAGCCTCTAGAAAGACTGGAGTCCCAGAGCCACATCTACTGGATTCAGGTAGTCACTGCTTTCAGATGATGTCTTAGCCAGATTCATTCCATGTGGCAGAGGCAGAACCATGGATGTGTTGGAAGTTGATCAGAAGATTCCTGGATTTCGGTCTTAATCATCTTCTTCCTGATCTTATTTGCCTCTAGTTTTTGAGTGTTAATGGAAGGACCTAGCTGGGAAGACAGGTGTTGGAGACAAGTTTCAACCTATGGCTAAAATGAATTGGAAAGTGGTGCTCCTGGTTGCAGGCTGAAGTTCAAGGATGGCTTGACTTCTAGCCCAAGTGGGGTTCACATGTCTGGCAATAGTGTCCTAGAGACTGAAACCGTCTCCACTGAGACCAGTCAGATGAGGCTGATCATGCCTTAGCTGACACTCAAATTGCCCTACTGCTCCCATCTATGTTGCTCACTTCATATCCCCAAATATTTTTATTCACTATTAACTTAGCTGAATTAATTCAACAGAAGTTTTAATTTTAATTTGCATGTTATATGATTTACTTATTCAATTTTTTACATTGTTGAAGTCACCATATTTCTTCTACCACTGTGTCACTTGTGATCTATCATCTTTTTCTGTCATCTTCCTTCTTTGTTATTTATCTTCCTCCTCTTTTCCTTTGCTGGATGTTTCATTTCTATAGTCAACTTGTTAGTTTTTACTGTTTCTTATCCTTTTGTTTAATTTATACATATTCCACAAATAAGTGAGATGATCCAATATTTACCTTTTTCCTTCTGACTAATGTCAGCTAAGATACTTACTTAGTATCCATTTTGCTCTGAATGGCATGATTTTTTTCCTTTTTATTACTTAAAATATTCCATTACATAAATACACCATAGCTTTTTGATTGAGTCATCTGTTTGGGGACATTTGGGTTGTTTACATGCTCTGGTTACTATAACTAGTGCTGCAATAAACATAGGGATACATGTTTCCTTTCATAAAATTTTGAATGGAATGAACTTACTAGAATTTAGACTTATTAGATAGAGATTGTTATCTGAACATATTCAATTTAAAAAGGATTTTGCCTGTAGCTTTTTCTCACTGCTTAGAAATATGGACAGGAAGAAAAAGAAAATAAAACTCTCATGTTGTGTTACTATACAAATAAAATGTCAATATTATTTTGTATATACCTTTATAAATTACATATTACAGATACATACAATACACAATTAATATGCTAAATGCATATTTGGCAATATAATTAATATAAATGGCTATTATCTACTTATTTTAAAACTTAATTTTCACTTAGTATGTAACAAATTTTATTTGTTATCATTACCATCTCATAAAATTATTTTTAAAAATATACATTTCCGTAGTACATTTCCATAAAAATATAATTTCCATAGTACTGTTAATTACTTAGTTGTGTGATATGTTCATATATTTCAGTGTCAGAAATTATCCAATTATTAGTTTTGAAACTAAAATTTAAAAAATCTTTATGCATATATAGTGTGGATAAGTTCCCAGAAAGAAAATTGATGGGTAAATAAGCATCTTTTCTTTTTTTTTGTAAAACTGTTCTTATACTTTATAAATTGTCAACTTACAAAATCTATATTCTTGATCTCTTAGAGTCTCATGTTTTAGTCATGCTACTTATTTAAAAAATATACAACTTTGGCTCCTTGTTGAAAGAAGATAGGTAATAACATATAGAATCTACATCTATGTATATTTAGAATATTCAAAAGAAGTGGGTCAAATAAGAAATTATAGTAGGAAGTAGAATGAAAATGTAGGTTAGGTCAGTATCAAAACATAGACAGAATTTCCATTCCTATGTCCTGGAAAAGAGTGAATTACTATTTGCAACAAAAATAAATCAATTCCTCACGAACTGTAAATATATACTTAAAATAAGAATTTTCTGCCCTTTTCTCTAACACCCACCAAAGAAAACAGTATGCAATACAATCGATTTTCTTTTCAGGTATATACTAAAGGAGGTAGAATGTCAGAGCTATCAATTCTTAACCTCAAAGGCCAGTATTAGAAGCTTTGCCTAACTTTACAGCCTAGGCTTTTAGTTGCTAGGCACTGTTGGGACAGTTTTCAGTAAGCAGTTGTCATTATTCTAAAAATATTTTTGTTCAAATCATTATACATGACACAAAGGAAAATTGAACTCATTAAATTCACAAATATATTTTATAGAATAATCCACTTGATGAAATGATGTATTGACCAAATATTGACAGAAAAAGATGCATTTATTAGTACATAACATATATATATATACATAGTTTATTAAGCAGAAAATAAAACTATAACTATTTTGAGATCACACTTTGATATATGTATAAAATACCAGACATGAGAACAAAAACAACAGTCAAGTGGCAGACTATAAAATGAACATACACATATCAATTGCATTTCTATATGCAACTAATGAACTTGTGGCAAAAAACTGAGAAAAATCCCATTTTATTTCTATCAAAATAATTAAAAATTAGTAATAGCAATTAAAAATTATATAAGTAAAAAATAATTAAAATTATACACATTGGAATAAATGCAGCCAAGTAAAATTTCTGTATACCTTAAATTATAAAACATTGTTAAACAAAATGGAAAAAGATGCAAATAGATGTCCAGGCATACCATTCTCATGAATTAGAAGAATTAACATAATTAAAATGACTATTTTACCTAAAGCAATAAACAGATTAATTCAATCCTTGCCAATATTATAAGGGCATCCTTCATAAAAATGAGGGAGAAAAAGGATACAAATAAATTGTTAGTATAAAAGACCCTTAGTAGCACAAAATAAACAAACAAACAAAAACTAACTTCTAAGCAAAGAAAATAAAGATGGTGGTATCATATTCCCAACTTCAAATTATAAAACAAAATTATAGAACTAAGACAGCATCAGCGTGATAGTGGAGTAAAAACAGACACACATATCAATAGAACAAAATTGACAGCCAGAAATAAAACAAATATGGACAAGTTATTTATAAGAAAGGAACCAATAACTTAAAATGTAGCAAAATAATTCTTTTAATTAAATATATTGTGAAAACCAGTCAGTTGCACACAAAAGAATAAAACTAGAATACTTTATAATACCAAATACAAAAAATAATGCAAAATGGATTAAAGACTTGGATATAAAACCTGAACTATAAAAACATAAGTGATATGGTTCTTGACACCAGCCTTTCAGATGTGGTTAGGACTTGATTTCAGTGGCAAGAGGAAAAAAATACAAAAAAAAACAAATGGGAATTCATCGAACTAAAAAAGCTACTCAGGAAAAGAAACTTATATTGAAATGAAAATTCATCCTACTGAATGGGAAAAGGTATTAGCAAATCATAAAAATGGTTAATACCCCAAATACATGGAATTATTTATTGCAATAAGTGACAATGAAAGATAACCCAGTTTTAAGATGGGCAAATGATTTAAAGATTTCTTCTAGTTGATATGCAGATATTCACTAGGCTTATGAAAAGATATTCACTATCTCTTATATTTAGAGAGAAAAAATCAAAACAATATTATAGGTGCAGTCATTATGGAAAGCAGTCTAAATATTCCTCAAAAATTAAAAATATAAATTTCATAAGATCCATCTTTATCACTTCTGGGTATTTATAAATTAATACAAAAACACTAACTTAACATCACATGTAACTCCATGCTTATTCTAGAATTATTTACTGTGACCAAGAACTGAAAACACTGATTGATTGTTAAGTAGACTAAAGAGGATGTAGTATAAATACACAATGCAGTGTTATTCAGTTTGAAAAAATGGAATTCTACTACTTGCAACAATGTGGCTGAACCAAGAGGGTAGGATGTTTAGTGAAATAAGGAGAGAAAGATCAATATTTTGTGATTTCTCTCATATGTGTTTTAAAGGGACAAATATGAATTTAATAAAAATAAACTTTTGGACTATATAATCAATTAATGGTTACCAGAAGGCAAGGGGTAGGAGGGTTGGGTAAACTGAGACAAAAGGGAGAATGTCATGGGGAGAATGGAATTTTAATTTTGGTGGTGAACTTAATGTAGAAAATATACATCCTGTTTTTCAATGACATACACTGAAAACTTATATAATGCTACAATGCAGTGTTACTCTCATAACAAAAAAGCAAGCTAAGAGCAGATTGTTTCAGAAAAGGTCACTTTCCTTTGGGGACTGGGTATACCAGATGTCTATCAAGCAGATTATCTCACTAATGCTGACCAAGTGTTTTCTAGATTGAGTAGGCTGAAAGGTTGAAACTTTAATTTAGTTTGGGATGACATGGGGCTTAATACAAAAGACTCCATTTGAGTTTATTGTGCCTTGTTTAAAATTATAATAAAGTTTCTGGAATATAGTATTTTTATTGTCTTGCCATGTCTGCTGTGGTGGATGTTTTATTACAGAAAATTAGATTAGAGACACTATTATTATTCTGAAATTTTATTTAAGTTCAGAGAATATAAATCTTTCTCCCAAGTAAAATAAATAAATGAATAAGTGTAGATCTTTTAGAAAAATCATAAATTGACTGACCTTTTTATCATTTATTCAACAAATATTTTTTAGAGTGCCTTTTACTCACTAGATGCTTGAAAAATGTAGTGATAAGCCTGATTTATTCTAAAGGCACATAACTAGGGTCTGAACTTGTGGAAGAAGCTTACGCAAGATTCCTGTGAAAGGATGACTTTTTAGCTTGAGGCAATCTGAAGAATGCATATGGACTTCAGAGGTGATCTGAAGCACATAACTTTGAGCAGGAGGGAAAGGGGGGGAGGAGGGGAGAGAGTAGGGGTAGGCTAAATCCCTGGGATTACAATGTTGTGAAATTTATATATAAATAAATAATTTTTTAAAAAAGAATGTATTCTAGTGAGTGAGACTACTGAGTGAAAAGATCATGGGAAAGACAAAACTGAAGGAGTTGTTGTGTGGCTGTAGTGATTGCTGTAAGTGATACAAGGTAAGACATTGTAAAATTGAATCCACCTGCTGGGCAGAGTCTGAAAGAACCGCAAGAGAAAAATTGGGAATCAAGAAGAGAGGGTGGAGATAAAAGGAAGGAGCAAGGTATAAAGGAAATGGAAGGAGAAAGGAGAATGGCAGACTGAGAGAACAGGCCCATGTGGCCTGCCAGGGGAAGCTCCCTGAAGAGTGATTTGGTGGTGACAAGGTGTCATGGTGACCAGTAGAAGAGTGGTTGGTGTGGAGAGTGTGGGGCCACAGCAAGGTGGCATAGTGAGCTGGTACCTGGAGATAGCTAGGAATGTGGAAAGCTGATTTGTGCATCAGCAATTGTGGAAGAAGTTTGAAGCACCTTGGAGAAGCTGAGCAGCACGGAACACTGGTGAGAGAAGAACAAAACAGAAAATTTCAGAGAAGTAAGAACTTTCCTGTTTTCCTCGTTAATTGTTCCTTGTTAATAAAACCCTACTGTTTAAACTGCATTTAAGTGCAACTGCTAAGCACAGGTGAGAAGGATCTGGTTAGAAAGCTGGGTGGCAGAAGCCACATTTTAATGTTTTTTTTTTTCCCCCCTATGGCTTGCTAGTTGGCAGCTTCTACCCCTTTCGACCCAATATCATAAAGAAAAAAGATGTGCAGGGGCCAGGCCACTCAGAACTTTTTGTCTCAGACTAACGCTTCCAGACTTCTACAGCTCAGAGAAGCCCACTGGAATACTTTATGCAGAAGTGTTTTGTTGCGATACTTGGATTTTAATAACATAAATGTGAGCACTTTGAGGAGAATGGATTAGATGTTGACAAGGCAAAAAGGGTTGGCAGGATCTGAGTTACAGATCAGAAAAAAAAATATGAAAGTTTGTACAAGGTGTTGGGAATTAAGATTGGGGAATATTGGTAGCTTTTAGAGATATTTTTGTGTTAGTCTAAGCACTTAATGATGGATTATCTGATTTGGGGTATGAAGAGCTCAAGAGTTCTTGAACACATAATGACATCAATGTCTAATACAGGGAATATTAATAGTGAACCAGCATTTGAAGAGGGCATGATTTCTTTAGGAATATTTGAGGGGAGAAAATTAAGACATGGAGTATATATTGATTGTGAAAGTCAAGAATTAAAAATGAGATGCATAAAAGACATGTGGTGGGTAGGAGGAATAAGAGTGTAGAACAGCGTGGAATTGTGAATAGGAATAAAATAAGAATACTTTTGGATTGAACACAGCATTTAACACAGGCATGGCCAAAAGTTGGAGGAACTCAGGAGTCTATGTGATGATATGTACAAATAAAGCACATTTCTCAAGTATGTCTAATTGAGATGAGAAAGAAGACATAAGATGGAGACTTAACAAAAATGCTTATCTTTAGCAGCCGGTAAATCAATGACTCTAGTAAGATCAATTTGGCAGAGTCAAAGTAGATGGAGGAGAATGTGGTTGGTGAAGACATGGAGTCAGCATGAATAGATACTTTGGAAGAATGTTTTAACTTCCAATGGAGTTGAGACACCGAATAAGTAGCTTGAGAGGATTGTGGGATTCAAGGGTAACATTTTTAACATGACAAGTGCAACCTGTGTTTGATATCTAGTTGGAAAGCTCTAAAGGAACGGCTAGAGATGACGAAAGATAGAAGGAATGGTATCTGAACATGGTCCCCGGTAGGATGAAGGAGTGTGCTTGAAAGAAAGAGGAGAGAATAGATGCAGCTTTGCATATTTATTTATTATTATTTTTTTTTAGACTAAGTCTCACTATTTTTGCCCATGGAACCACAGGCTCACATTGTCCGGGGTACCATGGACTCAAGCAATCCCCAGCCTCAGCTTCCCAGGTAGCTGGGATTACAGGTGCGTGCCACCATGCCCAACTAATTTTTTTGGGGACTAGGTCTCCCTATGTGCTCCCAGAGGGACTTGAATTGCGATCCCTGGCCCCAGACACAGCTTCCTAGGCTGCCGCTTACAGGCATGTGCCACCATGCCTAGCCCTAGCTTTGCATATTTGGTTGAGAACATCTGAAGGAAATTTCCATCTGTGACTCCCACTCTGCTCTGAAGAGTCAAGCAAATCTGCATACACAGAAGGAGCAGGATTGGAAATTGATAAAAGTGGAGCATGATGAATACAACTGTTTCCAAACATTCTGGAATTCAGGTCTCTCCAGAGAGTCATTTCATGTTTGCTTTGTTTTATGCCTTTTTCTCTCAAACTTGATTTAATTTGTGCTACTGAAAATAACTTTTTTTTAAGCTTGAAGGAAAATATAATGACTGCTTGAGAGAGCTTTTTATTTTTATACTATGACCAGGGCTCCAAGGTGGTAATCTTAATTTTGCCTCCATAAATATTTGCTTCCAGGATTTTTCTGATTGTCTGTGTGTCTGCATGCCTGTCTGTCTGTCTTCCTGCCTACATACTTACCTACCTATCACCTAGCTATACATTTATCCTTTACTCTTTTAGTTTGCTAGAAGCAATCTTGAGAATTAAAAGAAAGTAAGTCATGTAGCAGAACATTTAAAGCTGCCTTTAATTAACCAGTGAAATTTTTTAAAATATTTCCTCCATAACATGGAAAAATTTGAAATGCTATGGCATTCTCTTCTTCCCTTTTGGAATTGCCATGAAAGTTCTAAAACCTCTCTTGACTATCTAAATTTGTGGGGGCTGTGTTCAGAAGTAATACAAGCCTAATTTCTAGGACACCGATAGCAAGAAATTGAGAATCCTTTTCCATGATGTGTGCTACATAAGTACTATGCCTGTATAAGTACTTTCCTCTTTGTCTACAAAAAAACCCCTCCTCTGTCTTTCAGATAAATCTATTTATTTTTCAATTACAGTAATATACTTGTTATTTCTGACTGAAAACATCAACAGCAAAATAAAGAAAATATGTGCTACTTGGATTAGCTGATCTTTTTAATTAGTCAGATTAAAAAGATGATGGCAAATTATCTGTAATTACACAGCATCACCAAAATGCTAAAAATGATCATTATGTAAGTAAGGATTAGCCTCACCCTTTGCTATCTTTCATCATCAAATTCCTTCTCACAACCAGCACCCACTTAAATGCCCTTGCTACTAGCCCACAAGAATTGCAAACTCTTTAATTTTATTGAATCTCAGAGTCATACTGTACTTCTGATAAGATCTAATTCAATTCTCTCAATTTTCCTTAATGGAAAAACTGAGGATTAAAAGGATATGAGTTACTAAAGGTCACAGGGTGTATATTGAACTCATTGATATAGCTCAAGCCTGGCATACAGTAATTGCTCAATAAATAATTTTGACTGTCTATACCAATTTCTGTAATGGTTGTTTTAATCTACAGCCTGGAGATTCCTAAAAAATTTAAATAGAGCTGCTATATGATCAACAGTTTCACTTCTGGGTATATATTCAAAGCAATGGAAATCAGAATCTTTAAAAGATGTCTGCTTTCCCTGATTGACTGACCCATTATTCAAAATAGCCAATATGTGGAAACAACTTAAGTATCTTAGGAAACAACCTAATATGTGTAGATAAAGGAGGGCATGTTTTATACACCTGCAAAGGTTGTATTCAGCCTTATTAAAGAAGGAGATTTTACTATTTGGACAACATAGATGGAGCTGGGTGACATTATTATGCTAAGTGAAATAAACCAGATATGTAAAAGAAATATTATGTAAATGTTTTCACTTTTATGTAGAATCTAAAATAGTCAAACTCAGAAACAGAGAGTAGGATGACTTATTTGGTTTGGTTGTCAAGGGCTGAGGGAACAGGGAAATGGGGTGTCATTGGTCACAGAGTATGAAGCTTCAGTTCTGCAGGATGAACACATTTTCAATATCGAATGTATTAACTGGATGATCACAACAAGTTTTTAATGGAAATATAAGACATATACTTGTATACCATTATGAAATAATCTGAGGCATGTTCTTACCGCACACACACACACACACACACACACACACATACTGGTAACACTCCCACCATATGCTCTTACCACACACAAACATGTAACCCTCTCTAATAAAGGATGTGATGGGTGTGATAATTAGCTTGTTTTCATCAGTTCATAGTATCTATGCTTATCAAGCTTAAAAAGATGCAATTTTTATGTCTTAGTGATAACTTGATAAAGTTAACATTTTTTGAACTGTCACAAAATTTTCATCTCCTGCCTTCCAGATGCTATGATACTAGTCAGATATCTTTTGATTTTCACACCTATACCTAACCATGACATCTGTGGTATACATGATAGGATGGATACAGATGCCAACATCTGGAATTTTCTGTAAACTGGGTGAACGTACTATGCAAGTTCTGGCACTGCTCCACCCCTGGTCTAGGCGAGAAAGCTAAGCCATGTGCAAAGGCTGAAAGTCAGAGCAGGCTCTGTTCTGTGAGGTGGCCATGAAAGGATCTGATGCCAGGGCAGAAACTAACCTTTCAGTCTCCTCTCATGAGCAAGGTGTCAGCTGAAGAAGATTTTAACAGCAGGCAGCTAGTCAGGAAAATGATTCAGCCGAAGCACTCTTCCTGTTCTGTGCATAGGAATCATGATTTCTTTAGGTCAAGATAACTCAGAAACTAGAATATCTAAACCTATAGATGAAAACCAGGAATCCCCTATCAAGAATAATTCTATTTTCATTTTTTTTGGTTTTATTACACCTATGCTTTATTTATTTTATTTTAAAATGTATTTATTTTTATTAATAAAAAGTTCATTCTGTAATTACAGAGAGTAACAAGAGAAAATTCTGGACCAGCACTTACTATGTATGGGATCTTATTTTAAACTTTTTACATTTTATGACATTAATCCTCAGAGTAACCTATACAGCTAGTGAATTATCTTTTCTACACAGCTACAGAGAATCTTTTATGGAAACCTAGGCTATTGGCTCCAGAGCTTGTGTTCCTAAATGCTATGTTCTTCTGCTGTCTGTCGTTGGTGCTTTAGTCTGTTAGCATGGTATATTATGTCGGTATATTACGTTAGCATGGGGTATCATGTCGGTGTATTATGTTAGCATGGTGTTTTATGTAGTATGTATTTTTTCGGTCATACTTACAAAAGATTTGTCAACTTCTTAATCTCTTCAAATAATTTTATTTTCCCTGTTGTTTATTTTTTCTCTCTCCTTTTTTTTTTTTTTTTTTTTTTTTTTTTTTTTTTTTTTTTTTTTTTTTTTTTTTTTTTTTTTTTTTTTTTTTTTTTTTTTTTTTTTTTTTTTTTTTTTTTTTTTTTTTTTTTTTTTTTTTTTTTTT
>PVHY01003560.1:0-47949 GCA_004024945.1 Uropsilus gracilis | reverse complement strand
GTTTCTTACTGTGACAGATTAGGTTCCTGTTTTGTAATGACTTTTTAATTTTTATGAATAAATTAATTAATTTATATATATATTTCACATCTTTGTATTCCCCAGAGATCACCCATCACCTTCTCTCCCTGACCGCTCCCTCCCATCTTCCCCATTTCCCCCAGTTATGTAACAACCAGTTGGTTTGGTTGTTGGCTTATTTATTTTATTATATAAGATCTGTTTATTTTCTTTTCCTTTGGGGTGTTCCTTCCCCCTCTCCCTCCCCCTTATCCCCTCTTTCTGGTCACTCACCTTCTGTTTCACTGCCAGCTGTTCATCATTTTTTTTAGCCCATTGGATTCTTCCTTTTCTTCCCAGGAACCATGGCCTTCTTCCAGGTGTAGACATGATTTCCTGGGACACAGCGGCCGATGCTTAGTTTTCCAGGTGGTTCTTTGCTGCAGGCAGCCAGTTCATGCATGTTTGAATCATTTCAGCACCTTCTCCTTCTTACTGATCATCTTCTCCAACCTAGTCTGTCGCATTTTGCTGTTTCTTTGCTTCATAGTTCAGTCTCTGGCATTGGGAGCGTTTCTCCCAGTCGGTGCCCAAATGAAAAGTTTCTTAATTGGGACAAGCATTGGCGGATGGTTGATGAGGCTGGTCGTGGGGTCGTGTCCCATCTCTGGGACATTCTTCTTCCCGTGGAATGGGAGGGTGTCTAGCTTGCACTAAAGGCATCTCTGAACCAGGAATTCTGTTCCCTTCCATGGAAACCTTGTGGGTGTGTTTCTGAGAGAGTTTGTCATCTCTATAGTTGGTTTCACAGTCCTGTGTTCCATATCCCATCGATTCAAAAGTTCATTTGTCCCAGGCTTAGTTCTTTCTCCTCACTTCCATCTTCATGAGGATTTGCTGTTGAATTAGCGATTGTATTATTTCTGGTGAGAATTGACTGGATTTCGAGTAAACCAGAGAGGGTGATATGCCCCCCCCTCCATTGACCCACCTGCCTGGCAGGCTCTCCCCCCCAATCAGAACAGGGCGACACAGGAGGGTGGGGCTTCCAGGAGCATGGTTAGCACAGCTACCTGGTGAAGCTGGGTGGAAATGTGGGAACAAGCCCCTTGGTTCTATGCCCCCTGTTAAGGCAACCTGGATCCCCTGAAAGCTTGCCAGCAGTCAAAGATGAAATGGAGGGGTTCACTCACCTATCACCCCCCAAGCCCGAAACTATCTTATATTCAGCGACATATTCAGTGACTCACCGTGTCATTTATTCTGCTTTCATGCTATTCTCTAGTTAGGTGTGTCAACTGAACTCAAGCTTGTGATTCTTGGAGTAGTTCCACACTTTATCTGATCTAGGCCTTGTCTATCATCAAGACTTATTTCAGTTTCCACTATTTTTATCATGAACATAAAAAGCAATGCTGGACAAAAATCCTGGGGGCAATGTATAAATTCTTAATATATTTGTTCTTGCCTCTTCTTAAGGCTTATAAAGAGTGATTCATTTTTTTAAAGACTCCTCCACAAAATGAATATTCAAGAAGTGACTGCCTATAGAGACAGATTGACAGACTCCCCTGATCTCTCTTGACCCTCCACGTGCAGACATTCAGGATCTGATGTCTGGTACCATCAGAACAATTCACAGGAATATGCAATATATCAAGTCTGTTTTGAAAGGATTAATTCATACTGAAGATTAACCACACTTACATTCATTATTCTATAAAAACAAAGCTTGCAAGGCAGAGACTTACCTAAAGGCAAAAATGTCATCATTTTGATTGTTTCTATGCTGGAATTAAATGCAAACTAGTGAAACTGCATTTAGAAGTAAGCCAGAGTCAAAGTGGGACTTTGGAAAGCTGTTCTAGGAGGTGGGTCACTTTTTGTTGCAAGAAATTAAATTCCAAGCTTTGAGTGAAAGCTTTCAGATTTGCTTCCATGATGCGGAAATGAAAACATTTTACACAGGCTGCATCTCAATGTGGATGAATCACCAATCCATATCTGGCCTTCACCCATGTTTGTGTCAAGCTGACACATGGAAATAAATCCCAGCTGGTCCCCATCTCCTCTTTGAGTGTTTTTCTCCAGCTTTTACTTGAAAGTATTCCTCGGGGCTAGGCACAGAGCAGTGGTTTGTATAGAAGTTTCTTCCAGTTGCTAAATTCATAGCAGAGGTTGACGGAGAATGTCAGCTATTGGATAAATAATAAACCTAGACCCCCCCCCCCGCCCTGTTTAACTCCTGATTTTCAAATTCACTTGCAATAGGAAATTTCTCCTCAAGTTATAGTCTACTCTTTCTGACTCCTCTTGGAAAAGCTGTGTGATCAGCCTAGCCACATAAACTTTACTCAGCATTCAATCTCTTTTACCATTAACCCCCCACCCTGTAGTCAACCCTTCCATATATCTCGCTTCAGGGCTGCACAATTTCAGAAGACTTTCCCTTGTAGAGAAAGAAAATAAATTCCCTGTACTCTTAGGGTTTCTTGACTGTGCCACATCTTGTAAAAGAAGACAGATTAATATCAGAAAAACAAACAGAAGTTTAATAACATGTAAATCTTCTATGTACCTGGCAGAGACCAGGAAAACTGAGCAAGATCCCCCCTCCCCACCCCCCAAGGTATTTAAGGATGATCACCTTAAATATTTAGCTAAGGACAAGAGAGGTTGGATGAAGGTCAGTTATGAGAGGTTAAAAGAAAGACACAATAAAGAAGGTATGAGTGTCACCAGATTTAAATCACTGCCTTCTGCTTCAATAATCATTTCTGCAGATTTAGCCAACTTCCACTTTCTGGAACAGAGAGGGAGACACTCTTCCAGAAATTTCTCTTATAAAATCTCTTACAAATGAGCAAATTCTGCTTGGCTTGGAGAGCTTCTATGTCTGCTACTGTTTTTTTTTTTTTTTTAATAACCAGCTCTAATACTGTTTAATAAAAACCCTACGTCAAAACACATACTTTGAATGATAAAACACCTTCCCCTTTACTTTCTTAAGCTAACTTGCCCTCAAGATCTGCATTAACACTGCAGAATATAAAGACATGTTCTTCAGGGTGCTTATATCAGGATCAACTGGATTCCTGGCCCTCAACTCCTCCTTACCTATTGCATCAAGAAGTAAGGCCCAGACCTTTGAATTTTTTGAAATAAATTCTGTTGTAACTGCATGCTTGCTTTCAGATTAATATGAAATACTTGCTTTCTCCAGTGAATTTAAACCTGGGAATAAAGATTTAAGCTGCGAAAATATAATACCTGTAAAAGGGCATCAAGGTAATAAGTCAGTGACTATTACACTATCCTAAATCATCTCATGTTATCATCATCTACATGTCTGTGTGCCAAGTGGATTTGTTCAAGGACTAAATGCCGTCAGGGCACAGAAAACGAGAGGCTGCCCTCCATCCTCAGGAACACTTATTGTCATTCTTTCACTTCTGATACCTCATCTTATTCTGAGAGTCCACAAAGTTAAGGAGATTGCTTGGTTTAACTTTCCTTCTTCTGCTTACTTGGGCTGAGCGACAGTGGCACTGACTTCCTGGGGGGGGGGTCTCTGGCTTAACCCAGACAGATTTCTCCATGAGATGCTTCCTGCCTGGCTGCTCACAGTCCTGTCATCATTGTTCGATTTTGTTGCTGACCTGCTGCCTTCTTTCAGTCACGTGATCAGCCAGGCCAAAGGGTGGCCCTTCCCCCAGCAATCTGAGTAATCTGAGCAATCCTTGTTTCTGTGAGTAGCCAGACCTGGTAAATGTTCACATAAAGTGGCAGTAAGAGAAAAGAGTTAATTTTTCCTCCCACCCCCCTTTTTATTTTTCCTCACTTTGTCAGCATTGCAATATAGAGCTTCCATTTCTCATATTCACAGGATTATTGTCAAATGCACTGATGAGCCTGCACAACACTAATGACACAAGTGAAGGTCTCAAGGTCAGTGGGGAGAAATGAGAGCATGGATTCAACCCAAGGAGTAGGATGCAGGTCTCAGGATTCAAGGAAAAGAGGAGGGAGACTCACATGAGGAAAAGAGGGTCACTTATAATGAAGACCAGATGCTCTTCAGTGAGATGTTCATCCCTCTATTTATATCAGTGTCTCTGATACAAATACTACCTCTGGTAAGAACCCTAATTCTGAGTCATACCCTCAGTTTTCACTCTTCTAGGTAAAGTGCTGATAATCCTGCAGGGATTCAATGGACTTCAGATTGAAATAATCCACTTGCCAATGTGGCATGTCTTAGAAAAACCTGTTCAGCGCATGTTGGAGAGGACTATCATTCCTCAGTGAAAGAAAGTCATTCCCATCCCCAATAATTGGAGTCAGCAGCAGCATCCAGGCATTTTGAAGCGGAGACAAGCTATCCACCTAGTACCCTTTGTAAAATCCTGGCAGAATGTGTGAGAATTAAAATGGTTGGCATTTTTCCTACGGATTTCAGAAAGGTTTGTTACACAGCGGTAGGTAATTATAACCTGAGGACAGGATTTGTGTATTCCTGGGTCTTCTCATCAAATGCTACTTCCCATCAAATGCCATTCATCTGTAATCCCTTAAAGCTATGTTTTAGATTTACACTGTCGTTCCCTTAGCCCGAGCTACCCTGGTGAACACGCAGTAGGAGTTTTCTAAAATCTGTATTGACTAACTGGCAGGGTGGTGTGTGGACACTGCCGTAAAAGCTACCCCTGACCTCAGGCTCTGAGAGTTTCCAAGATAATTATTTTCTGATGGAACCTGTGGGATGCCAGATGCAGGAAGGAGCCAGACAGAACTTTACTGAGTGGGTATTCTAGGCTGGTGCCACATTTGGTGCCTGTGGACTGCTGAGTGTTTAGTTCCCTTCTATACTGAAAAACTAATTGTTATTTCATTCATTTCAATAAAAAGCAAAGAAAACTTTCATCAAGAGTTTGGCAGGAGCTCAGTTCTTAACTTTTGAAGTTTCGAAGAAAATGACCTGGGTCAGATCTCCACTAGTATTATGTGATTGGCAAGAACTCATTGAAGGGACTCAGGCTATCCTTGTTGCCTCACGAATCAGGATCACTGCATTGGTTCTGCATAGAATGGTTGGTTAGATTATGTAAATAACTAAATGCAGAGTGACTCTTGAAAACCAAATGTGATGTAGACACTTGGTGGCTTTATTAGAATGAATATTTGTAGTTGTATGCATCTACCTGTCTCCCCATAAGGCATCTTATTATTTAAATAAATAAAATACTGCTCCAATAAAACCTTCAGAGTCTATCTTGGCATAGGATAAAAAAAAAGGCAGATATTTTAAAAAAGACTGAATTACTTCTGCAATCATAGAACTATTTTGGGGTATCTCTTTTTCTTTCCTCTTACATCTCCATAGTGGACACTGCTTTTCTGACTGTCAGTGTTCATGGGGCGGAGAGTCTACTACAGGAAACAAATGCCAGGCACGTTAAGAGTGATTAGCTCACAAACAACATCTGGCACCTTGCTGGGCTTCAAAGCCAGATGCTGATGTGTTAATGCCAACATTTCTCAAGTGATCTGCCCAGTGTTCAACTGCTCTCTGGCCAAAATGCCACCTTATTCACAGATGTCACGATGCTTTTCTTGTCACTTCCCCGTGAATGAGAATGGAAAGGGTTTCTTAAGTGAAGACTGCTCCGTGTCATCATTTTCTGGCAAAGGCTAACCATCTTAAGTATGTTAACAGGCTAGACTTATCACTGTGCTGCAATTCTTATTTCACCTATGACTACCCGCAAGTACTGATTTGCTCCTTTTGATCTAGATACACACACACATGGGCAACCAACCTCCAGAGTTGGGATGACAAAGGCCATATCTCTAGCTTTTGTGCCTGCTTCACAGTAGGAAATGAATAAATGCTTTTTAATTAATTGTTTAGCCTAAATTACAATTCCGTTCACTTGGAGAGAATAAATGTATGCTGGAGAAAGAAACAGATACACTTGTTTTCTGAATATAAAAGAGTCAGTTGAGAATTGTGTTCTTTATATAATACTTGAAACCGAATCAAATTCCAAAAGCTAAGCAATTTCTTCTAATTACTGAACCGTCTTGAGTGTCTTTGAAAAGAGTAGATGGGAGCATTCCAAGCAAGGACTAGTTTTATTCCTGGGGGCTAATGGGAATGCTAAACTATTAGATTAATAAAGAACACAGACAAGAGACTCTTTTGGCCTTCACTTTCTTGAGTGGAGAATGATGGGTTGAAAATATTATTATTCTCCTTAAATCTACCTCAGAGTTTCACCTTTCCAAGAACCCTCATTGAGGTTTGGCCAGCAAGAGCTAAGAACTTACCGTGGCATTTGACACTACCAAGTTATCATTTTGGATAGAGAGTGGCGATGTAAGGGTATCCAAATTGACATTTATCTAAAGTAATTAATTTTCTACTTAGGAAAAGGAGGCGTTATAAAGTCTTACATTTTTTCCCTTGGAGAAGTGTCTTTTTAGTTTTTCTCCCCATTATTTGATTGGGTGTTTTTTGTTTTTCTCTTTTGTGTAGGTTCTTTGTGGATCTTTGTTATCAGATCCTAATCAATTGTATGGAGAGCAAAATTGTCCCCATTTGGTTGGGTGTCTTTTTCTGTTTTGCTTACTATCTCTTTTGCTGTACAGATGCTTTTTAGTTTGGTGTAGTCTCAGCTGTTTGTTTTCCTTCAGGTTTTATTAACATCTGTAGATGTGTCCTGAAAGGGGTTTCTGAACTAAAGCATAGAGCAAGAGAGGGAGAAGGGGGTAAAATTGGAGGAGGGATGGGCACAAGGGATTAAGATGATGGGTCATAGATGATAAAAGAATAAGAAAACCTCAGGGTAGAAAATGATGTGGTATATATATATATATATATATATATATATATATATATATATACATGTGTGTACATATAACACATGCACAACATATAGCACATAGCATATATGTATATATACACATATAGGTAAACATATATATAACACAAACATATATATTACACAAATATATGTGTAATATAATTGATTATACACATATATATGTAATCAATTGAAAAATAAAATTAAATAAAAAATTAAGTTTTACATTTTCTTTCCAAAGTCCCAAAGCTCAAATCATCCTCTAGGTCACTCTCCCTCATTTGCTTAGCCTTTGTTCTCTGACTCATTACTTTGCTCATCAGATGAGATCTATGATTATATTGGTGATTTTAATGGCTACCAAATGACAAACACTTTTCTTGACCACCTTTACTCCAAAATGTTTGTACCTATTTAAGCCACATAAACAAAGGCCTTTTATGGTTATTCTAAGCACATTGTTCATCCTCCAAGGGAATTCTATCCTTGATATATTTGATGCAAACACCCTCCTCCCTGACTAGACATCCTATTCAATTATTCATCATCCTTTGGTGCTTTGATATTTTAAAAATGTTGACCTTTTTGTTCTCTTCTATGTGTTCATAAATTTTAATAGTCATTTGCTTCCCTCTTTGCTTTAGATTATCTTTAGATTATCTGCCCAGTCAATTCATTACTCTTGTACAACTATGCTTAATACATACTATTTTATTATCAGGGGAAAAAAGCGAATAGCTATGGCTGACTAAGTTCCCAGTTCTTGAACTCATCGTCTCTTCTCTAAGTCATATCCTCAGTCATGCCTGGCCACACTCCTCAATATCCTTGGCTTTGTGCTATTCTGTCCTTCATATTGACTATTCCAGTTTTCCATTATGCGTAGACTTCCTTCAAAACCAACCTTCTTCATTTTCTCAAAAATAGGTGCCATTCAACTGGAATTCCCTTATCTTTGCTTATCTTCTATAGCCCTGAAACAGTGGATGAGGCAACCAACAGCACACATCCCAACAACAGCTACCCGAGATGGCTTGTCTGAGTGCATCCTTTTGCTTCAAACCCTGCCTTTGTGACCTGCTCAAAGAAGATGATAAGCACAGTCTCACTGTGTTTAACAATCTGCCAGTCTTCTGAGAGCTAATTAAGGCAATAGAGACGAAGACAGACTTCTGGGAACAGCAATAATCAAGGACAACTACACTGTGTCAACCCTATGATGGTAATTAAAATGACCAGAGAGGCTGGTTGCCAGAAATAATGCAGGGAAAAGCACTTAGTATGCTGTTTGCAACTGAAAATCTGCAACACTCACTCATGACTCCATGAGACCTAAAAGCAAGCATGGCACCAAATTAAACAAATGACCACTGAATCCTTACAAGGAAACTTCTTTGTAGAGGAGGTCAAATTATATTAGAAAATATGTGATGAGGAGGAGAGAAGCAGGAAGAGAAAAAAAGGGGGAGAATAATTTTCTGAAGCAGAAACTTTATTAAATTTAGAGAAAAATACAGCTTCTCCTAGTATGTGTCCCTTCCATTCCCCCTCTCCAGCATATTGAATAAGTTGATTGATGATTAAAACTTCTGTAAACTGTCCCCAGAGAATTCTAACAGCAAGCAAGGAAAAATGTAACATTTGTGGAAAATATTAGGATTAGTAAGACCAAAGGATGAGAAATGAAAGAGATGACAGCAATGCTTGGTAGCGTCTAGAACCTAAGTCAGACTAGGGCATCTAGCTTATATTTCAGCTATGGAGGTGTGCCTACTGCTTGCTTAGTTTATGTCTCTGTGCTCTGTGTTGAAACCTCCCAGCGATTTTGAAGTTGGAGTTTGCTGACTGAGACAATTGTTGACTCTGACTGGACCGTGATGTTTTGTGTGTTGACAGGGTGATAGCAAGATGATTCCACTATCGCTTCTTTGGTAAATAGGATTGTTAGCCTGTAAGTGGTGTTCCTATTCAGAGGTCACATCTGCTGTGTGCCATTTGCAAACCAAAAGGGTCATTCCAGATGAGATAAGGAAAACCTCTCTCGTTAACCATCCTTAGAAAACTTGGGACTGATTTACTGCTACGACCTTCTGAAACCGCACTGGCATCACTGGCTTTCTTAATCAGAGATAGTGACCACCTGCCTACACTCCCCCTTCCTGAATTACTCTTAGACTTTGAAATGTTAATTGTCTCTCAGGTTTGTTCTTTGAAATTCAACAGGCCCTCACCCTGTGTCCCTATAAATACCCCTTTCTTCTGTTAATAAAGTTGTCTCATGGTCCATATCTCCATCTGACCCCCGGCTGTGGCTGGGCAATCTCTTCTCATCAATTCATTTCTCATACCTTGCATCTGACGGCCAACACACTTCATCCCCTTCATCCCCATCACCTATCATGTGTGATGCTAAAGTATTGTCATCAAATTTTCTGCTGGGTCACTCTCCAAGGGCATGTTTTCAGTTTCCTTCCACCATCACCACCACTTTTCATATTCTCTTCCCCTAATAGGGATGATGCTTCCTTTTCTCACATGGCAAAGTGCCTACATTTCCTTTAAGTCCAAGACCTGACATTTTTCAACTTCCCTAGGGAGAGTGAGTTACATTCTCTTCAGAGCCTTTTCTGTATCTCTCCTGTGTCTTTTTTCACATCTCAGTGCCGTGCTGTATTCATATTTATGTCTCTGTTGTTAGGCTGTGAATACGATGAGCCCAAACTCCAAGTTATTCTATTGCCTATAATACAGAATAGATTTGAACACACTGAAGGCATTTTGCTATTACGATAATGAACTCCACAAAATGTGACCTTACCTTCGACCTTTCCTCTTTCTGTAAAAGCTTTGATGTCTGTCAAAATGCTGATTCTCAAAGAAGGACTATCAAGTTGAGTTTTTTTTTTTTATGAGTTGGTATTTATAGGATTCTTTGAGAGTCAGTTTTGAAAAGGGAAAAGTCTACAGGACAAGGATAGTTGAGGTATGTAGCAAAGAACCACAGAGAATAAGGTGATAGAGGGTAATAAAGAAAACACAGTGAATGGATTTTCCACTTGTCCCCAGACTAATGACCTTGTTCATATTCCCCATCCCACACACTCCAGATGAGCATTTCTTATTACTACAACCAGATATAAAAAAGAAAGGATAAGTCTGTGTAATGATTCCACTTTCAAATTTTGCATCCATTGTAGTGCTGGTGGAAAAGTCCTTGGTTTTAGCACTTTCTGGTTCCTGGTTGTGTTCCTGTCATTTATATTCAAAGTTGGACATTGTCCTTAAACCTTGGGCACTGATATCCATGACTAATAAAGATAAAGACTATAGCCAGTAGTAAGGTTGTATGAGTAACTTAAATAATATATACACTTGTGGAGCCCTGAAATAAAGAGATGTGCTTCAGATAAAGGAATACCTTTATCTATTCTCCTCAGTTTCTAGCAAACTAGAGATGGTTACTGGCAAATCTCTTATCTGTGATTCAGCCCCATAATCTCATAACTCTGTCCCATGAAGATATATGTTCCTGCAAGATAACAGTGTTTGACCCCACAGGTGTTTTTCCTGTTAGATAATGAACCTTCATCCTCCTATCCCATGTGATGCATACCACAGGATCCTAGATTTTTTCCTTCCTTATTGTTTTATTGTAATTATTCCTTGCCAATGTATGTAAGGTGGTCCCAAGCCCATAATAAACAACTCAGTCATGCTCACTGACTTTACCTCTCAGATCATTATCAACTCTTCCATCCATTCTTCTTCTTTTCCCACATGTGCCTCCCAACATATACTTTCCCTATCTTCTTCCATGCTGTTATCTATTTTTAAAACACAGGGGAATAACTTTCCAGGTCTTTCAAAATATAAGAAATCAGCTTTGGGCCTGGTCAACTTGCTTGCTGGGAAATGTCATACATTTGACTTCAGGACCCCAAATACAAAGTGTTTCTGGAGGGAACCCTTTCAGAAGTGATGTGAAACCCTGTTGGCCCTCAGTACCATGCTGCTAATAGGTATCTGCAGTCTTAGGTGCTATGGCTTATGCTGGGTTTACTTCCTGTAGCCTCCTTTCATTCCATATCCAGTGGTGTGATTTAGTACAAAAAGGAAGATCTTTAGAGTAAGCTTTTCTCCCTCTGGCTAGCTATCAGCTCAGCGTTGACTTCCTACTTGCCTGGCTAGGCACAGACTCTCCTTATTCCTCCCCTTCTAGCATTATCCCTTGACTAGTTAGCTTAGCTTTGAACAGTACCCTCTGATGCACAGTTTTCTTTAGCTGTAGAATATCCCCAGAAAACTCATAAATCCATTTTCCTTGTGCCCGGGGCACTCAGTCATTCAGAGAATCCTTTGAATGGTAGCAGCACATGGGAACCAGGGTACCATTTCTTTAGCCTGAAGCACAGAAACCTTTGAAAGAAACAACAGCCCTAAAAAAAAATCTGACCTGTGTGGTCAGGTGTTTTTACTGAATTTTCTAATCCATGAAGCCACAGCTCAATGAAAATACTTCAGGAAAATGTTCATCCCCTCAGCTTTTGATTTAATATTTTGAGGAAAAGCATCGTCAGCACAACTAGGGTGTTGAGTTTTGGATTTTTCAAACTCATTTTTGCATCAGTCACTCCAGAAAACATCAGAGTCTCATGGAAAGAGTCAACTAGGTCTTTTGTACCATATCCCTGTGTAGTAGAAGCATGTGTGGTCAGTTTCTTTAGAAGTGGGGAAAGTGGAGTTTGGATAATTATTCATGGGCAGAAATGTTGGGGAGGGAGTGGATGAGTCAGGGATGCAATTACACTGAGGCTGTTCTTCATGGATGTGCCTCCAATAGATAACTGATATGGCCCAATAGGACAGATGAATAGTGACAGCTCACTCTTGAAGCTAGCTGTTAGGCACCATTCTAAGCACCTATTCAACTATCACAATTGTCCTACAATTAGATACATTCTTATGTCCACTTTACAATAAGAAAACCTAGACACAGCAAAGTCAAACAATGAACCCACAATCACCCAGTTAACAAACAATGATCTTTCTCTTTAGCTTGTATTTGGTTCTAGTTTGTTTTAAATCAGGCAAATGACTTTCCATGAGATCTGGAGAGAAAACCATCACTTTCTGTGAACCGTTGTGTCTTGTTTTCAGTGTTCAATGTCAGAGGTCTTAGGTTGCTTTTGTCCTCGCTATGAAAAGTCAGCATCTTTGTAGTCAAGATTATTTTGTAACTGCATGACACAGGGTAAATGAGGGACTGGCATAGATTGTTGCATCACTCTCACTTTTAGGTCAAGATCCAACAGGTGCAGATTGATGCTGGATTTAATTATGTTGATGTAATTTCTGACGAGAAGGCCAGATACTTTCTACTCCTGGATTCAGTTGGATCTTTCTGGGTCACACTGTATGTGATGAGATTATGCCAGGGACCAAAATATCTCCTTCTTCTCCAACGATTGGCAAACAAATAGTTGCACAGTGCTAAACACCTTCTCTGTGTGGTAGCTGGAATTTTGCAAGATGACAGATCCCACGACAAGGTCCATATTCTGGGAAGGTCTCAGTGTAAGGATTTGGCACCTGCACCCCAAAGTCCTTTGACATTTGTTTAATCCTTCTAGGCGACTGGAGAATATTCTGAAACACCACACGCCTTTCAAACCAGGAGAGATAAGAAGCACTTTCTCCCAAGAATCCCCGCAATTTATTTCTCCGGTCATCATTTAATTGACAGCATATTCTATGCGGTAGCTCAGCAAAATAGACCTCTTTGCTGCAAGATGCAGTTTTTATTTCACCCTCCCCCACCATGGCGTTTGACGACCCCAATTCTCTTTTCATAGGCTACAAATAATACTCCTATTTTCATCATGAGATTTCCTGTGCAATGCACATAAGAGGAATGCAAGGGACAACCAAATAATTATACATTTCCTTGGCTTTAGGAAGGGAACTTGAGTAGAAAAGAAAAATCACTCTCCTTCAATTGAAAGAGGAATGAGAGCGAAGTGAAGACAGGCAAAGAAAGATTTCCTCTGTACATACATCACTGCTGAGGCAGACAGGCTTTGGGAACAAATGCCCTTCAACCTAAGGACGTTAAGCATTTGGGGGCCTTGTACAAAACCATTTCCTATCCAGGGGAAGGCTAATGAGTGCTCAGGGAAGCCGTGGCAACCAGGGAGAGATAGTGCTTCTAAAAGGTAGTAATTTCACTCAAAGAACTGTTGCCATTCTTTCACAGAAGTTAAATTAAGAGCTATATTTATAGAATCTCCAAGGTGTGGATCTTCTGAAAAGAAAATGAACTTACCTTCCTTCTCAGCTGAATGGAAGGCATTCATCAGAAATGCATTAATCGCAAAATTCATTTTTAACTGCTTGTTACACTAAATCCTCTCTCACATCCAGCATGACAGGTGACCCACATGTTCTGATTGCCTGCTGGCTCTTGAGTGCAGGCGACTTCCTGCCCCCTGCACACCTCTCCATCCCCTTTCTGCATCCCACCCATCTCCTTCTGGCCTCACTTCAGGTACTGAAAGCCCAAGGTCTGGCTAGCATTGGAAGTGCCACATTGTTGACAAAGCAATTTGATCTAAGTTCCATTAGGAAATTAGTACATGTAGTACTAATAGTAGACGGCACAGAAAGCAGTCTCTCAAGGGGGAGAACCTTGACTTCACCGGTTCATAGCTTTTAATCTTGGGACTCCAGATTTGTCTTCTTGAGCTTCCATTTTCTGATCTATAAAATGAGGTCATCACACCAACATGGAAGTTGTCACATGAGGTACACCCAACATATAGCATGACTCTGCCTGGTGCCAAACCTCTCATCTTTCCCTTAACAAATATACTTTTCTGGGAGAACTTTCCTTGTGAGAGAAGATTGAGGGGAAGCAGAAGAAGAATTCCTCCCTTGCAACTGGTCGGGCACCATGAGCTTCTTGAGTTCCTTGGATCCACTTGTGTATTGGGTAGCACAATCTATTGTTGGTGTCACTGAAGCTTAGTGCTGATAGTGCAGGGGGAAAGGGACTCTTCTTCCACTCTTCATTAGTTCTAGACCCTCTTTACCAGAATTCTATCATTTTTTGACACCTTAGTTCCTTTTGTTACCATGGTAGGGGACTATCCTCATTTTAATTTTTATCACTGAGGGTTCTCCTGCCTACACAAAAGCAACTACCCAGAGATTAAACCATAGCAATAAGGGTAAACATAGAGATTTATTTACAGAACAGGGAAAAACAAACAAAAAGTCTAATAGTCTATATGCTGACAACTATCCCAAACAGAAAGGAACCACACTCTGCTCCTCAGCGAGCTGCGTGGAGTTGACCTCAGTCTTAGTGGACCTCAGTCCAAAATCACCAAGTCACATCCTTGTCCCTTTGTCTCCATCCCTTCAGTCAGCATGTGGTGAATCCCCCCAATGTGAGATTCAGCTTAGGTCTATCTGGGTTGCACCAGAGCTCAGCACTTCATCAGAGGCATCTCTCCTCCACCTTCATATAGTTGCCAACCCTTTGGGCCCCACTGCCGGGAGTGCCCCAAAAGACTCAGTTTTGGGGTCCTTTTCCTTCAGAACCCCAAACCTCAAAAATCTCTGAACTCACCACTGCTCTCCTTCCCAAAGTCTGTGTCTCATTCTCTGCTCTTTCTTTTAATTTTCTCTCTCCCCTCCTGAAAACCAGAGGCTCCCATTTCCCTCCATACACCCAAGATTTGCAACAAAGTAAAAGAAGGAAGGACCTTATCCACTTGAGATTACCCTTTACCTCTGTGTTTTTCAGTCATAACTAATGGCAGCAAAGCCTAAATTCTATGACCAAATAACACTGCCCATGTGGGGGTCATGGTCTCACTTTTACTGTAAAAGATTTTTTCATATTTGGTAAAATTTGTTGAGAATTTTCAATGTGTTATGTCTGCTTCCAGGTTTTTAAAATGTTGATTTATCTGTCATGACACCCTGTGAAAGAATATACATGTGTAATCAAATCAAATAAAAAAGAAAAAAATGGAATAAATAAGAAACTCAGAGGATTTAGCAGGATAGATAGAAGTGGAAGTTAATCCTTGGTATTCCCACTCCAGAGACCATTGTTTTAATAATCAGACTGTCTTTCCTTGAATATCGGTGCCTATTGTCACTCAAATATATTAAAGCATTTTCCCCGTTATAGATGTTATACCCCAATTTGGGTATTGTAGGGAACACCTGTGGTAACTGATAATTTGTACCTCTCCTAAGCCCTCACTGGCTATCCTTGGATAAAGAAGACCAAAAGCACCTATATAGTCCCATCCATGCCTGTTCTTGGAAAAAGGACTCTGAAGAGGTTGAAAATGGTTTCAAGATCTTCAAGTAAAATAAATTCAGCGAAAGCTGCTCTCTCACCCTAGGATGCTAGCTCTCCAGTTTTGTTGCATCCTCATAAATCCCGGGGAAATATTGTTGACGGAGGTGTTCCAAAAAAGAAACATTTTTTTTTTCTGCCAAAGAACTCAGAGTTCATGTCACAAAACGGAACTTATCCAGAGCTTATCTAAATCCTCTCGAGGTCAGAAAACTCATTGTAAGGTCTGGTCTCTGGAGAGCCTGGTAATTGGTGACTTTGGCTAGATCGAAAACACAGACAGGGAGGGCTCTGCTTCTTGGGGAAGGTGCCTGTTACTAAATCTCCAGTCCAACGGACTCTTTGTCAAATAGTCTGTCATATACAAGAATTTGATTTAGGGAAAAAAGGTGAAAGGAGTGTAATGATCTAAGGTAGGAAAACATGACTTGGAAAAGATGGTCCTATTAGATGATTGTCAGACACCAGCAAATCTTTTCTCTTTATCACTTGTCACTGATGTCAGTATTTTATCCACAGTTGTCAGCTAGTAGCCGTTAGGTACCCACAACCAGGCAAGCTGGTCTGTATATGAGTATGGCAGCCCCAGAGAAAGCATCTTTATTCAATAAAGAAATGTTGAAGAATGCTTTATATGCATCTCCAATAGCTCTGACTTAATTGCATCTTTGGGGGAAGATTAGCTAATAATAACTAATGCTATGATTTCTCTCAGAACGTGATACCCCAGTGGACTGGATATTAGTCATCAATCAAAAAAGACAAACTATGTCATTTGTGGCAATATGGATGAAGCTAGAAGGAATCATGCTAGCAGAAATAAGCAAGAATGAAGAAGAGAAATACAGGATGGTCTAACTTATACGAGGAGCAAAGGAAAAACAAACAAACAGACAAGTAAGATTTAAAACTAACTTTCAGCAAAATTGAAGCGTGGAGAATGAGAGGGGAAGGGGGAAGTCAGGGGCTAGGAAGGGCACAGAAGACTAAGGTGATGATTCATTGGTGATAAGGTAGTGGGAGAACCCTGGGATAGAAAATTATGTAAAATAAAGCAAATACAAAATGATTTTTAAAAAATGACTGGTTAGGGGGTTGGTGCTCTGGGAAGGTATAAGGGGGTGATGAAGTGAATGCTTCTTGTATTTCATTTTTTTTTTTACATTTTCTTTTTCTCGAGGAGAGATAGATTGAAAGTTTCCTTTGATAGTAACCCACACAAATGTATCATTTTCTTCTTAGTGGCTGAAACATTGGTTTTTATGACAGCTTTTCCAAGAAGCTCTTATTCAGGTGTTCATAACAGTCTGTTTCATCCTTCTATGGAGATTATCATTGCAAGAACTCAAAGCACTCTGCAAACATTAATTATCCAAGCCTGTATAGGTAGGGATTACAATATTCCAATTTTCTTGCAGGGAAAATGTAACTGCTTCAGGATTTTATAGGCACTTTTCTTTTAACTATAGACTTCAGGATTCGTTTAAAATATACATATAGTTGTAATTTCCTATTTTATTGGAATGTTATCTCTTTAGCATAAAATTAAATTGTTCTTTTCAACTAGTTCTCTTTTAAGGTGGAAAATTAATTTAAAATTGGTTATATCTCCTCTGGTAGATGTTGAAATGTAACTTCTCTGCATAATTTGTTTAGTTAGATCACATCTTCTCCCTCTTAGGCACAGTTTATGTGTCATTTTCATTAATTACTTGTAGATTAATTCAAGATAAGACATTTTATTCAATATCATGATGGAATAGATAGGATATATTGTTACCAAAGACTTTTTTCTTTAGTCAGGTCAGATACACCAGATACTGGTCTGAGACAAAGATGGACATAACAGTCAACATAGTGATAAATCATTTTCATTTATGCATTTGCTTTATGTTTGGTGATGGAAAATTTTAGCTTTAAGATATCATATTTTGAACAGCTATAACTTGATGAAGAATCAGTGTAACTCTTACATTTATGCTTAATTATCTTTAACAATGGAATAAATTCCCTGAATTTAAGAAATGAAATCTTGAATCTACTATAAAACAGGGATAGGTGCTTGAATAAGTGTGCTGGAGAGTGTGTTTTCTTCCCTGCACTTTAGTGGTGTCTCTGAGACCGCATGATTTACTCAGGCTCCTCGAGACAATCAGAGCAATTGATTCATTTTCGAAGTGCCAGAATGAGCTTGCAGTCTACTTTAGAAGAGAATAATGCTGAAATAGGGTTTTTATGGTGTTTCTAAGAAATAATGCTCTTCTCAGACTTGCTCTGTTCACACTTGGTCTAATGATATCATATGGCTCAAGATGACTGCAGGTACTCTAATAAAAAATGCCAGATATTCAAATATATTTTGCCCTTCCTTAGAGAAGAGATGCAGTTAGAAAGAAGCAGACCTATGCTGATTTGGTTAAGTGGTGATTTTCTGAACATGCATAGTAATATTTTGCAAAAATAGTTTATTGCTTGCCATTGAGATGATTAGAGGTCAATTTTTAATATACCATCTATATTGATAGAGTCAGCAAAAATAGTACATGAAGGGAAAAGGAAAGAGAGGAAAGATTTGCGTATTAGAAATAGTAAGGGGACCGCTTTGGGGGGGGTTTGTTATACAAGTGGCATCAATAATCCCTGCTGTTGTAACATGCTTCTTGGAATAAACCCTGTTGTGTAAATTCTAGAATGAGGTCTCCTTTCCTTGCCCATGGGATCATCCTCAACAGAGAAGTTGTTATGAATGACTGTTACTGACACACAACTGCACCTTATCCAGAGTTTTCTCCTGCTACATGGAAAACAACTCACTTTGCATTCCTGCAAGTCTTATGTCTCCTGATTCCTCTGAGAAATACATAGCCAATGACCACCAGTTAATATAGGGGCACAAAATACGGGCACCTTTGTATCAGATGTGGTCTATCTAAGTGATGCAATTCATACTCCCTGTGGAATTGATAGGGTGGGCTACCCCCCTATTGTTTCCTGTTTAAGATTGCAGATTTCAAGAATAGATATGCTAAAATGTGAGAATGACCTTAATTAAAATTTCCTTTCAGAAAAATGCAAGGAGGAAGAAGAAGTGAAATGGTCCAGGCATGGTTCATGAAAAGCAGGAAATCAGGGTATATAAAGGGTGTGGAAACAAAGAGAGGGATTCTGATATGGAGGTCAGATAGAGACACTCATTGAGGAGAGAGATTTGAATTCTGATTTGGGGTTGGCCATTTTGTAGGGTAAAGATGTGAGCCATGTGGCCAAGGCCTGGGGCCTGCAACCTTTGGCTGACCCAGGCTGGCAGCATGTGTGCTAAATGCAGTTAAGGAGTCTGCAGATTTGAACTCCGTGTTGGAGTTTGTTTTGCTGAGTTTGACTTGTGTCTGGAAGAGGCCGTGTGAAAGTCAGGCCTGAAAAGAAAGTGAACTTTGCTGGTCCAGCACCATGGCGTTTCTACTACCTGGAGATGACAAGGAGAAGACTGCATGGAGGAGCTGAAGCATGCCAAAGGACTGCACCAAAGGAAGATGTCTTCAAACATGTGGATTGAACACTGACTGGCTGACATTGGTGAGATGATCAGAACTGAGAGACTGAGGATTTTTGGGCAATCTGGGGAAAGGACTTTGAACAATGTTGAGAAAAGTTTTGGACAATGTTAAAGTAACCTGAGTTTTACTTACATGTTTCTTTTGTAGTACTTAGGAAATCACTTTTTTAGAAATAAATTAGTCTGCACTGATAGTCTTGCTTTGACTTGGTATTTTGGTTGAAATGGTTGGGGATGGTGGAAAGACCCCATGAGAGTTTAAAAGAGGGTAAATTGAGGCAAACTATTTTAAAGTTGTTTCTAAGTTTTTCTTTTTAGGTCTGAAAGAGGGAAAGAAAACAGAGAGAAGCTGGTAGCTGAGTTTTGCATACCAACAGAAGGTTAACAGTGAAAATGCTAATGAACAGTTTTGAGCCTGCTTCCTAGAGAGAGAAGCAGGCAGATAGGTGTAGCTACTTAAAGTTAAAGGTAAATTGCTAGTAACTGCTTGCAGCATGGTTCATAGAGAGAAGCAGGCCTGTATATGTTTAAGTTAAGTCAAAAAATATTTTTCTTGTCACCCTGTTTCAGAATGAAGATGAGACCAACTGAAGTCACATATTGACTTTTCATTTTTTTCCCCAAGGGGAGTTTATTTCCCTTAATTTCTAAGCATTTTGCTCAGAACCTCCCCTCAATAAATTCCGTTTGCCTTCTGCTTGACTTCCAGGAAATCCTATTCTAAACACTTGGCCTTCCGTGTGAGATATTTATAAAGGGTAAAAAAAGATAATACATGTGAAACCACAGCATAAAAAGTTATAAGGTGACTATCACATGCAGAAGAATGTAATTAGAGCCCTATCTTACACCATATAAAACTATGAATTAGAATGAATTAAAATTTGAAAGCAAGACCTGAGACCACAACTCCTAGAAGAAAACGTAGGGGATAACCTCCTTGATCTTGGTCTTACCAAACATTTCTTGTAATTTGAAAACAAAAGCAGGTTAAAAAAGGAAAAAAAGGGGATTATATCAAACTGAGGATTACATCAAACCAAAAAATATTTGCACAACATAGGAAACCATTAACAGAACAAAAGCAACCTGCTGAATTACAGGAAATACTTTCAAATATGTATGAGGTAAGCAAAATTTATCATTAAGTCATCAGCTCAATAACAAAAATAAAAACGAGCAAGCTGATCAAAAATGAACAAAGGAATGGAAAAGTCATTTTTTAAAAGGAAATACCCACATGAAGAATTACCACTCAGCATTACTATGGCCCAAGGAATGCAAATCAAAAGTGCAAGCAGCTACCTGGTTACACCTCTTGGAATCAAAAGGAGAAATAACAAATTTTGGAAAGGGTATGGAGAAAAGAAAATACTTGTGCACTGTTGGTAGAAGCATGAATTTGTGCAGTCATTATGGGAAACATTATAGCAAATTCTTGAAAAGATTAAAAATAGAACGGGCATAAAGTCTAGTAAATTCACTTCTGGGTACATTTCTGGGGAAAACTCATTATCTGGAAAAGACGTGTTCACCTATTTATTCATTACAGTATTATTTATAACTGCCAAGACATAAAAACGTGCACGTAATCTATGACAGATGAGTAAATAAAAATAAGAAGTGTGAAAAACACACAATAGAATAGTATTTACCCATAGTAAAGAAGGGGGCCAGATGGACTTGGATTTATGGGTGTTAAACTAAGTTAAATAAGTAAGAGAAAGATATCTCATATTTATGTGAATCCTAAAAAAACCCCAAAACAAACAAGCAATCAAACCAAAAAAGAACTCATTGATAACACAGAACAGACTGAATTGGTGGCTATCAGAACTGGCAAATAATGATAGCCAAAAAGAGTATAGACTTTTAGCTCATAGATAAATAATTGGGAAAGTAATATTTAGCTTGGTGACAATAGCTAAAGTAATTTAACAAAGGAAAAATCATAAAGTTGCACAAGACACTTTGCTATCTAATAAGAAGGCTATGAACTGATTCTATAATCTGTGTTTATAAGCATCCTGAATTTTGCAAATTTCGGGATGACTTTCTAATCTTATCATGATTTACAAAGGAAATTTTATTACATATAAAAAATCTGGTTTTTCAAGGGATTTACCATAACTGTGCCAGAAAGAGGATTTATGACTGAGTGTCTATAAACTATCCTCAACCATTCTCTGTTACTCAAACATTATCATAATCATTTCTATCATCAGAATAGAAGGAGCAATCAGTTGTAATAAGAACTTTGCCCACAAGCACATCTTAACCCTTTCTCTTTCACTTAGTTTTTGTGTGCCTCTCTATTCTATATTGGCCAGCTTCCTGATGTACACGACTTGACAAAAGTTAGGAATATAGTGTTTGTAGGAAGTGAGTCAATGCATGGCCCAACTCTAGTGGAGGAAACTGAGTCCCCAAAATTCCTTTTTTTAGTGACTATGTACTGGTTGCCAAGTTTCTGAGCTAGATGCCAAAATGGTCTCATATCAAGGACTTAATCTTTATGGTGGATGACATCACATAGCTAACTGGCAAAAGCTTGCTGAATATCACAAAGGCATAACTATAGTGGGTGGTGGAGTATCCCACAAAAAAAATCACGCTCACTTGGAAATTCAAATTGTGATGTGATTTGGAAATATAGGATCTTTGCTGATGGAATTAAGTTAAAATAAGGACACACAAAGACATCTGGGGATACATGAAGGAGAAGGATACATGATAAGTAGAGATTTCAGTGCTGCAAGTCTTGAAACAAGGATTCGTAGTAACCCTCAGATGTTAAGAGAGGAAACTTGGCATAGATTCACCCTCAGAGATTTCAAAAAGATCCAACTTTACCACCAACTACATTTCAGACTTGAGACCTTCTAACTGTGAGAGAATGAATTTCTCTTGTTTTAGGCCATTCGGTTTATGCTAATTTTTTATAGCAGCCTTCTGAAACTAGAGTAACTCTGCATTGTGTCTCTTAGAATACTATTTTTCTTTATGTTCTTGCAACATTTCTCAAACTTTGAGATTTGGCTTAAACGTAGGTTTTTGAAAATTCCCTTGCTGATCTTTCTGAATCTTCATACAGCCTCTCTTCTCTATAATCCCATAGAATTCTGTTCTTCCTCCATCTTAGTTTTAGTCAAATTCTATTCCTATTCCTCAGTGACTTGTCCAGGACCATTACTGGGGAAAACTAACCTTTCTTTCCATCTGGTTCTGAGAACAGAACAACTTTGTACACCTCCGCAAGTTTCACATGCTTCTATCTGTACAACTTTAGGTGTTGGGCCTGATTTTTCTTCATCAATTCCTTGGTTACTAGCAAGACCATTAAAAAAAAATTCTAAATTCTTATAAATTCTTACATAATCAAATAAGGTAAATGATTACTGGAATGCCTTCCCTCCTCCACCACCACCCCCTTGTGTTCACTCAGTCTCCACTCTCATTGTTCTTTTTTGGTTTATGTTGGGTTCATTGGTCCTTTGGTCTCTTTTTTCTGTGGCTGTGTCCATTTGTCGGGTGAAGGACTGTGTTCCAGGCCCATGGCACATTGTGCTTGATGGTGTGTAGTCCTTAGCCTTGTATTGGGCACCCAGTCCATGTTCATTTGGGGTCAATCGGTGTCTTTTAGTTGCTGACTACAATCGGTGTCTTCTAGTTGCCATCTGCTATCTCTGCACCTCATTTCTCTGACCTGGTACATAGGAGATGCTTACCATTTATTTGTACAATAAATGAATGGTAAAGTCATAGCAGGATCATGACACGATTCTCTTTGAAGTCCTCCTTGTCATATGTTTTATACTTTTTTTGTTTCTGATAAAGGGTATTGAAGGCAACTCTTGATTGACTGCATATTCATTGCCAAGACTCAGGTAAAGTCAAGTCATTATAAGCTAGCCATCTCTGATAGAACTTGGGCAATACACATCCCTGAGAATGTAGCATGAGTCAGTAGATCTGACCCCTCACTATGGCAAATCCTCCTCACCTTTCCCAGTCACTGTTAAGAAGAGGTGAATCTAGAAAGAAGGGAGAGTCAAAGTCACTGGTAAAATGAAATTTTTTTCTCCTTTCTAGGAGGTAGCAATCACTTCCAACAGAAATGAAACCAAGAGATACAACAATCCAGGAACTTCAGCCAAAGGAACTAAGGATGCTTTCAAAAAGGAGTAGTGGCCTTTTCATTCTTAAGCATTATTCATCATTCATGTTCCATTCTCAGAATATTTTAACTGAAATATAATTTATATAGCATGATATACATGAGCATTAAATACAATTTTCTATACTTTGGTAGATGTGTACAATTGCATCACTCACACCCTTATCAAGATATAGTTACTAGACATTTTAAATAGCCAACAACTGACCTGAACTGAGTAGGGAACAATTGGGAAGAGGTGACAAGTGGCGAGATACACCCCATTATTTGATAAGCAAGGATACTGATGCCCATTAATTACTAGATGCTGTTGTTGTTGTTTGAACACTTTCTGAGTATTATTCAAGGGGTCTTTCCTTGTCAAGGGGGTATCAGTTAACAGGAGGCCAAGGAGAACTTACCAGTTGTGGAAACTGAGCTTAAGTAAAGTGAGGCTACAATAGGTTATCCCAGATCAAGGAACAGGGAATTGTACAGCAGGAAGGTCCTATAGCAACTCTGAAACATCCACAGAAGGGGACACACACACACACGCACACACACGCACGCATACACACACAATACAAGAGCATTCAAATTGTTTCCTGTAGCCAGCATTGATGCCCAGTATTAGTACAGATGAGATACATGAACAGCCACTAGAATAAGATCTGCTGAGAAAGGAATATTCATCTTTTTTTCCTTTCCCTCTTTCCAGAGAAACTTGTCATGAACTTGTCAGAGACAGATTCTATTAACCTTGCAGTGGAAAGGCAAAAAGATGAGATGAACATTAATTTGTGATGGGAGCTGAACATTAAACAAAATGTACCAAGTTTAGACTATCAAATTCTAGGGGTTTCCAAACTATTAGAGGGTAGAAAGGAATGACTCAGCAAAACATAGTTGAAAGTAAGACCCGAGGAAAAAAGAAAGCCATTTCATGTTTATGCTTTCATGGAACTGGGCCTTTTCAATAAATCAGTTACATGAAAAAACAATAGTTCCAAGTCTGTGGATTATAGATACCTGGGGATAAGGCAGGGAGACTGTAGGATACTGCAAGTTATTGCAAAGGATCTGCAAAACAATACATCAAAAAAAACATGGTCTCTTGGTGCAATAAATAAACCCTCATAAAGATAGGTAAAATACTTGACCGATGTATATTTCCTCAGTCCTGGTTTTAAGTACAAATAATACATAAATGAGTCCTTTAGTGATTAATGCATTCTTATATATGTATATATGTATACACCTGCACATGCGCACACACACAGACACTGAATCACAGGCTACTCATGTATGGGACCTAATAGTTATTTTTAATATGAGAAAGGATCGTAGCAAAAATGACTCCTCCAATGTCTTGGCTAGTTTGGAGAGTCTCATCTTATCCTTACAAGGTAGTTATCAGTTGCTATCTAGCAGCATCTGAGAACTCTTCTGATTGTGGTCTGGAGTTAACTGTTTGGGGATGGGAGGAGAGGCCCTGGACTTTCATTTTCAGGAGCATAGATGATTAGCTCTTCCCTTCGTGAACCTCCTAAAATGTACTGAACTGCTCCCATGTCTTAGATTTGTTGAAGTGGGTGATTTTTTGAAGTCAAGAATGAGCACAGCTAATGGCACTCTTCGAGACAGGTCCTTGCAGGATGGGTCAGCCTTCCTGTTGCTTTTATACAGCTCCCCATAGCACAGTACCACAAAATGGGTGACTTGAGATGAGGTGATTTATTGTCTCAGAGTTCTGGAGACTAGATTTTGAGAGCCAGGCAGAATTGCTTCCTCCTGAGGGCTGTGAGGAAGAATCTGTTCCATGCCTCTCCTCAGGTTTTTTGGCATTTCCCTGGTCATCTTTGGAAATAGGTGCATGAGCCCACTCTCTGCCTCCATCATCACGTGACATTCTCTCTGTGTACATGTGGCAAGTAGGAAATTTCTCTACAGACAGCCCTCTTCAACAGTGGTTTATGTGCCAGAATCCTAGCAGCTATACTGACCAAAAATCTCAGCAGTTTATTACTAGTTCAACTGTCCTAAATGGTCACTTTTGCATGATTGATCAGAATAAGGTTTATCAGTAAAGCTCCCGAGACACACCGTAAAATGTCTCCCTTTCCTTTTGGAAAAGACCTTAGACAAATTTGACTTCTTGGGTATTTATCTAGTAAATTGGAACTTAATGAGATGCATTGTTGCTTGAGAGAAATGATTCACCTTAGCATAGACATGAATAATATTGATGTGGATGTTCAAAACATTATGTGAAATTTCTTAAGTGCTTGGAATTCTCTCCTATAATATTACTGCTCAGTTCTAGTTATTTTTGAACATTTGAAGTTATCACGCTGAACAAACTTTCTTGTCAACTATATTAACGAATATTTAATGTTGGTTATTTCAGAGTTTGACCTTTACAGAAATTATTCCTGGAGAAATTAACAAAAGGGACCTAAATAATGCTTCAAGACCCATGCTGCTTGATAGAACTCAAGATTAAGGATTTACTACATAGAACTGAATCATTTAACATGTTTTTGTTTGAAATGTTATCAATTTTTTTCTTTGCTTTGATTCAAGTGGAAAAAATTACTGACCACAATGTTAGGTTTTGTAAGCACAACTATATTTTACTTATATTTTATCTATCCTTGATACTTATGATAGCTCTATCATTGCATACTTTTAATAAGAGGTTTTTTTTTAAATTTATTTATCTATATTTCACATCATTTCAATCAATAAGAGGTTTTATTTATGTCTCCTACATAGAGAATTGCAACTTGATGGTTTTATTACTTAGGCTTTGATTGAAATATCATGGCTTATCAAGCCTGGAAACAAAGGACAATTCCCTTCTGGGAATTGGGATTGAAGAGAATCAAGAAGAGACTCCATCTTGTCTGTAGGCATCCTGAGATCTCCCAGGAGCATAGAGAAGTTTTACCTTCATGCGACAGGCCTGGAGACCCCAAAGGGAGGAAGTATTGGAAACCTCAGGAAGTAACCTCAAGAAGAGGAAATCTTCCTGATAGAACGAGTGCTGCAGGTGAAGTCAGAGGAAAACATTTCATAGCATGACTTCCAGGAGTCTTGAACAGGCCAAATGTTGAAAGCTTAATCAAAATCCCTTCTAGAGAGTTTCAATAAAGTCCACAGAGATTCTTCTTACTTTTTCTGTTCTGTGAGTTTATGAAAAAGTAACAAAACTTGAAAGGGGGGGAATTGTAAGAGGAATAGTGAGGAGCCACCTTTAGCATAGTGGGTGGCACTCACAGCCAACTGAGAGGTAGAAGGTGGTGTATTCTAGACTCCATTTCCTGATGTCAACTTGGTGGTAGAGAGTGAAATGTCACTAATACCAGTCCCTCAGGAGTTCATGCAGAATAGGGACAGAGCTGAGGCTTTTGGTCAGTTAAACTGTGGTGCTTTTGATAGTTGAACCTGGCTTTTGGGGCAGTGAAGATAACAGGTTTCTGGAAGTTATGGTGCTGATGAGGAGGTGTGTCTGTGGAGAAACTACCACCTTGTCACACACAGCTTTGGATGGGATCTGTGTGTCTGTGCTGTGGACTCTGTGAGGTAGGAAAGATGGCGTCTAGTCACTTGCTAGCCTGCGAAAACTCTATAATTCTTGCTCTTGTTCTTACACTCTTTCTCACTCCTTATGCAAATAAACCCTGTCATAGCTGTTTCACATTTGTCTGTATTGGGTCACATCCTGTAGTCATAAGCCTGTAGGTGAGGATTCACCAACTGGGCCACCTCTCTTGGTTGGCTTAGTTTCTGCTTCACATTTTCACCTTGCTTTGAGTCCTGCCGTTTCTGGACTCTGGAAACAAAGGACAAGAACTCTGCATTATATTTTATAGTCTACTTTTTCCATAGCAACGAGCCATCTACATAGCCATCTCTCGAAAATATCTAATGAATACCTAAAAATTAACGAATTTTCTACATTTGCCTCCTGCTAGTTCTTATCAAGTTCTTTTCCTAGGAAATGTTACCATTTACCTGATTTTTATGAAGGTCATTTTTGTGGGTTACTTAAAAACATCAAGGGTGCATGAATACATAAATAGTGGAGGAGGATATAAATGAAGTGAAATAGCCAGAGAGGGGAATGGAGAGAGTAAAATAATTAAAGGAGAAATGGGATATTTGCTGCATAGATACATGGTGGTTGTGTGAAATGCCAATATCCTGGTTACTCTGAAAATGAGAGTTATGAGAGGTAGATGAATGCATCTGGAAGGTCATAATTCATGGCAACACTATTTTTTTGTAAGAAAAAAAAAGTAGGCAAGGGAGGCAGAGGGGCACAAATGAGCAGGATTACAGGTGTTAGGAAAATGAAAAAAAACCCTGGGGTACACAATGATGATGTATACACACACACACACACACAATTAAAAAAATAAATTTAAAAAAATTAGCCATCACAGACATAGTTGACATTCTCTGTGGACATCTCTTCTATCCTATTACCCATTATACATTCCCAGAAATAATATTCAGTACATTGGATTTGATTTTTATCATTCCTGTGGAATTTGAAACTTTTAAATCATACGCATGAGGAAATAATATATTATTTTGCATGGTTTATAATTTTGTAATTATGATATTATATATATATATATATATATATACCTTTCTGTAACTTGTTTTCTTCCCACAAAAAATAAATAAAAAAAAGAAAAAAGAGAGAGAATTAGGTAAATAATGAAAAGTCACAAAAAGCGACAGACTCTGTAAATAACCTCAGCAACTACAAACAAGTGACAGTGTTTAAATAAGTAAATGGAGGACAGCTGGCCTTGATTTAGTGGTAACAAGGGCCCACATCAGTGAACACACTAGATCTTTTCAGCTGAAGTCATGCATACAGGAGGCAATCATCCATAATAATCAGAAAAAATTATCTCTACGGATTTTAGTTTAGAGCTTAAAGAAACCCTCTCTATCATCTATTCATTTACATATCAAACAATAGAGGTAAATGACATTACATATAAACTCCCCAACTCCTAGTGCCCGGTTCTCATCTTTATATGCCATCATTTAAATGTCCTAATTTCCAACAGCCTGGGAACACAAATTTAATTGCATTCCTATTTAAGCTTGCATCCTTTTCATTTGAAGCACTTATCTTTACGAAGGCAGGGTTCTCTATCTTGAGGTTTTGTTAGAATCTCCAAAGATACTTTAAATATGTGGACAAATCAATTCTATCTTTCCTTTCTGTAAAAATTGTGTAGGTGGGTCCTGGCTAACAGCCACCTACCTAGCCTCCCTTTCTATGCAAGTTGCTAGAGACACCTGCTACTTTTATGTTCCGGAGACCTATTTATTCAGGAGACCTGAATTAGTGTTTCCTGAAATTAAGCACAACCTCTGAAATGTTAGCATGCTTCCAAACTTTCATTTGCATATGTATCATGTCCATTGTGTTCCAAGCAGATTCAGAGAATTCAGCTGGTCTGGGGTGGGGCTTGAGATGTTCTAATAAGCTTTCAGGTGCTGCTGATGCTGCAAGTTCATGGCCTTAATGTGAAGGGTAAGGCTTTAGATCACTGTTCTCAAAATACATTCTTTATAGCACTTGACTTTCAATTGCCACCTTTTTTTTTTTTTTTTTTTTATTGTAGACATCTTAGTTCCTGTTGCTATTGAATCAGTATTTCTGGGCCTGAAAAACCAGAAATCTCTATTTTTCGCAAGCTTCTCTAAGTGACTACTATTTAAGCAACAGTCTGGTCTACGGCCTCTAATGCTTTGACACCCAAGCAGTTATTTAAAAAAATTAGAAAGATAATACCCTTTTAAATATCTTTACTTAATTGCAGGCGCAAGGCGGACTCCAGGGCCAGATAACTTGGAATATAATATTTTAGAATTTAAAACTCTTTCACAAATGCAGTTCCTTTTTCTCCCTGGAGATAAATACACCATCTGTGAGAGTGGTTTGGGAGATATTCCCAAGATCACAACAAACACCTTACTTGGAGCTCTATATCCCTGCAACCCTTGTTCCTATTTTCCAGATCTGTCTTTTTCTTTTTTAAAAACATTCGACATGTCCCCCATTTTTATTGCACATTCTCTCCAGGGCCCTATTTCCCGTCCTTGCATTTTGGCCTCCATGATATTCTCTCGTCCCCTTCTCTTAGACCTGAACCTCCAGTCTCAGAGAGGATGCTTGCCTTTATTTCTTGGAGGCCTCTGGGTCCTATTTAATCTGGCCAATAAAATAAATATCTAAGTGGTCAGAAATTCACCTGATTCTGCTTTCTATATAAATTTGGGGCACTTTGAAGTTAAGTTCCTTTCTCCCTAAGTGTTATTTGCCCAACAGAGGCCTTCGATAACTTTCTCTGGCTAGCAGATGGTGCCATAGGTCAGACTGATTCAGAATGTCTCACTGACGGTGATTACAATCACCCTGTATATTTTGATGTTCCATCAACCAGCTTAGAATACCTGAGGAACACTGCCTTTAGTTTTGAGGATAAAGCCTTGACTGTTTACAGGGCTATAGAATCACTAAGCTTTCTAACATTCAGATATCCTAATCACATTGAAGATAGTTTCTTTATTTTACAGATGAGAAATATGTCCAGTAGGAAGAGGACATAATCACTTGACTCATGTGGAAATAGGGTCCTTGGGGTGCAAGAGTCACTCAAAAGGACAGTGCCTGATGGAGGACAGGTCATTGTCAATAGATTTGTCACCCATGTGCATAATTGCAAGAACTCTCAGATTTCAGAAACAGCCATAACTGGTGTTCTCAAGGTCACAAAAGAGTGTCTACAAGTAGGTCCATAGAGTCAAAAAGTCCCAAGAGAAAGGCTGTTCTTCCAAGATAGCACTGTTCTGTTAGTGAGGGCTGGAGCTTGTGACATTGGCAAGACAAGGATTCAGCTGACTGGAGCTAGAGGTGCTGACAAGTGGGACATTGAGAGCATGTTTTGACACCCCACAGTCAAGGTCTGAAGGTTGGGCTGGATGTTGCCAGATGCCAGACTGAACAGCAATAGAGGCAGCAGCACCAGTGGGTTACACAGTCAGATGATCAGCCACTCTCAGAGGTGACCCATGCAAAATGTGTGTCACCCACCATCTGTCTAGTATTGGCTGGTAGTGGCACTCACTAGTAGGGCTATTTCTTTAACTCTAAATCCTAATATACTTTTCAATGACCTCATATCCCCAGTCTCTCCCTTTCATATCCCCAATACCTCACAGATGTCATCATATCTCTTAGAAACCTCATCGTATCAGCACCCATGTAAGTCCATCCATGGAATGCTCTTTGTAGCATCAGTTAACATGCACACATATGTGTGTGTATATCACTACATCTTTATCCGGTCATCTGTTGATTGACGCTTAGGTTACTCCCAACTCTTGATTTGTGCTATTGTGAATAATTCTGTGGGAAGGTGGAGGGTGCATTTATCTCTTAGAACTAATAAATCTATGTAGATTCTTTTGCAAAATAGCATCAAGAAAGTAACTAACTCTTGCTTTCCTTTCATTTTCACCTAATACTTCTGAAAATAATACTATTTCTATTATGAATTTTAAAACATGCTCATAAGCTGATTTTATTCATTTTTTGATGTTGACTTTTTTAATTGAAATAACATTGATGCTATTATACAGGTTGTTGATGAACAGGTTTAGAAGTCAATATAATTCCTTATATTTACCACTATCAGTTCAATTCCAAAAAACTGATTTCTTTTACCTGAATTCTTCACTCCCCTTTTCCTTCCTTTCTGTTAACTGTTAATTTGGTCTGATAAGCTAAACATTGATTTTTGTCTTTTTTAATTCATTTACTGTTTTGCTGTTTTGTGTTTCACGTACTATATATGAGTTAAATCATTCAGTGTCTTTCTCTGAGTTACTTCACTAAACATAATATCCTCGAGATCCATTCATGTTGCAAATGATGGTATTTTGCCTTTTTCATAGATAGATAATATTACATGTGTATGTGGGTATGTTTGTGTAACACAACTTCTTTATCTAGTCATCTATTTATGGACACTTAGGTTAGTTCTAGCTCTGACTTGTACTATTGTAAATAATTCTGTGGTGAAGGTGAGAGTGTGTATATCTCTTGGAGCTAATGAATCTATATAGATAGTTCTCCAGAAACATAATGTTGACCAACAGAGACATGAGAAGGTGCTCATCATCTCTTATAAAGAAAGTGCAAATCAAAATAATAATGAGATGTAACTTCATACCTGTTAGAATGGCGATGATTCAGAAGACAAGAAACTCACTATTGGAGAGAAAGTGAGGATTTTCACACTGCTGTTTCATACACTGGTGGATGTAAATTGGCACAACCTTTATGGCTAGCAGTATGATCATTATTCAAAAAAATAGAAATAGAAATTTCAATTTATATTAACTGGAAAATGATCCAACTATTCTATTTCGGGCTATCTACCTGAAGACGGCAAGAACACAAAGTGATTTTTAAGTTGAGATTTGACTGTTACACATTTAAAGAATAATTTTGAAGTATCTTCTTTTTGCTATTTTATTAGATACTGGGAACACATCGGTGAACAAGACAGGTGTGTTGCTGGCTTAGGCTAATCACTCTAGTGGATTTCATTTTCATCTACCCAGATACTGCGTAAAGCCAGGCTAAATAAAGTAGTTCCTGCCACCTGAACAAATCTCTTCCAGTAGAATGAGTTACACCACTGTAGAAAGGCAGCCTAGAAAATATGTAAGTTTAAGAAACTGGCAAACAAATAGCAAGGGGAATTCTAATATGAAAATGCGGGGCAACTTTAGCGGGGTAGTTGGGTTCTAGAAAAGAAAATGCAGGACTAGTGAATGTTTAGGAATCCAAACCATTAAGTCAGCATTTGACCTCAGAATATAAGCAAGTGATGGGGAGGAGGGGCAGACTACTTGGCTAAGTTCAGGAACCCACCTACCATCTCTGCCACAGTGGGTGGAAGTGTGACTGTGGCAAATGTTGAATTTCTGTCCTGACAAATAATGAAGCCAGAAATAAAATTTTTGTGACTCTAGTTCTAAATGACATCTGGGTTTTGAAAGAAAAGATGGACTACCAGCCCGTAGGGCTGAGATGCAGTGTGGAGAAAGACTATCAGTATGACTGCTGTTTGTTAATGGTACAAAACCGAGTCTTCGGAATAAACACAGTCATCTGTTGATTGTGTAAGGTTAAACATTGATCTAGAAACCTGAGTTGAGAACTAGTTGGCAAAAGCTCTCCCACTAGGTAGCTCTTAGGGAACCATGTTGACTAACGGCAATGAAAACAAGCATCTCAATTATTTCTCACTTTAATTAATATATCCGGAAGCAGTTTACATTTTTAAGGTATAACATCAACTGCTCTTTCTAGATGAACAAGCTTTAGCATGTTGAAAAAGAGTTCTTCTGGTCATCATGTATTAAGCACAGACTTACTGGTTTAAACTAAGAATGAGTCATAAAACATTTTTAGTGTCTTTCAGGGGCATCTATAAGATGATCCCATTTGGGATAGTATTTACTATCCCATTATATACTGATTTCTTCAATAAATCCTACTTGGGCATGGTGTTATTATAACAAAGGGCTAGGGTATGTTTGCTCATGTTTATTGACGTGTTTGATGACTATGTTACTAGATAGCTTGTATTTTGAAATCTTCATAGAATGTGTCACTAAACTATATTTAGTTCAATGAATGATTTTTGAAAGTGTCATTTTAAAGAATTCTTAGCATGATTTTAATGTTCTTTAGGTTTCTATGTTTTATTAAGTGATTTTTGATACTCTGTGCTTTTAGTTAATAGACACTGAAATGGTAAAATTCATTAGTTGAATGTAGTGCCCTGCTGTGATGAGCTGTCCTAACCCTTTTAGGATCCTAAGACTTAATGTTCCAGCTTTTCCAGGTATGGCAGCAAAAGTGCTTCACTCTTAAGAAGAGGAATTTGGGGTACCCCTCACACTGGCCCACTTTGGGCCAGGCCAGTGTCCCCACCAACAACACATCTGGGTGTTCATACCACCTTTGGGATACAGGTAGCCATGACCTTCACCTAGATTCCCTTGCGTGGGTATAATTACCAACATTCATCCATGATTCTCCTGCACATGTATCTTCATCTCAGAACTTGAAGCCCAGACTTCAACATGAACATACAATTTTTTAAAATTATTCTCTGTCGAGAGGAAGCATACTGTCTATGTTTTTTTCTTTTGATTTACTTTCATAGCTTTATTAAAAGAGATAATTAGACAACCATAACTTCTGTAAATGTATTACTGAATATTACCACTTTCAAGGCATGACTCAGTTTCAAATTCTTCACTATGATTAATTTCCTTCTGAAGACATTTGTTTTTATGAATTTGTTGAACTTTGCTGGATGATAGTATCTGGAGGCATCATTCTCTACTTTGTGTCCATTTTGAGCTGCACATATTAAAGTGAGATTTAATTCCCAATCACTTCCAGGGCTCAGGGAGCTCTGAAGACTAATAAACTAGACTGAGATAAACAAGTTCTTCTAGAAGACCAGAATATTTTTTTCAAATATTCTGCTTTTTCTCAGACCAGGTTTGCTCTTGTCAGGATTAGTTCAGGGTTCATTTTCCTTTGGTCACAGAGCATCGCAAAGTTGTTATAATGACCCTAGAACACTAGTTGTGGCAGAGGTAGTTTAGATGACCTGAATGATAATACTGGTGGATTTCATAGGACTGTTATGGTTTTCTTCAGAGCTCAGAACTCACTCCTTAGGACAGTATTGTGCTTATCGGAAAGATTCGGAGGGAGGGGTCTTGGGGAAGGGATAGTGAGAATGAGGGGGACTTGAGAAGGAGGGGAGAGGGAGAGGGAGAGTGGGGGAGGGGAGAGGGAGAGAGATTTAAAGGAACTTTACAATGCTCTGTCTCCAATTATAGCAGAAGAAGCAGTCATTTACATCTTGGGTCTTTCTCAGGCTTTGGTATCCTTTCTCAGGATACATTGGTATCCCGTATCTCCTTTATTTGTTAGAATCCTGGAGAGTAGACTGTGTGTCTGATATTTAACTTCCTGATTAAGACAACTTTCCTTCTCCTGCTCTGCAGAACCATGAAGGAAACACTAAGGACATAAAGGCAACATCGAGAACATTGTTTCAGGGGAAGACTTGAGTCAGGAACTTTGTTAGCTAGCGATTTTCAGGTTTCTGGGGGACATTGTTCATAGGGAAAGAGAAGGCTAAACAGTATTTCCTGAGAGGAGCCAAGAACAGAGACGTGGCTTTATTGGAAGGCCTCGTTGATGGGTGACAGATGTACTTTTGAAGTTAATAGCAAAGAAGGTTAAGGTAAGCACCAAATAAGCAGCATGGGCAGTAAGTATCAAAGGTGTTCAGAGAGGCTTTAATAATGTGGTGATTTGAATTGCGTATAGACAATTGCCCATAGTGCTTCTATATATTAACTACTTTTCTATTAACCTTGTCTATAGGTAACCGAGCAGTGAAATCTGTTCCTGTCACCTAATCTCACCACTTCTTTTTCCAATATAAGGTAAATGGTAATTTTTTGAGACCAGATTATTCAAATGTTTTCTTTAATAATCAGTACAGCAATTTTTGTCATTTACTCCTATAATCCTGGCCTGATTCTTAATTTTGCTCTTGTAGTTATTACAAAGAAGTTTCAATAACCAGCAGTCTTTCCTAAAGCAGAAGTATACATTGACATCAGGCTGACTTCGTAATGTCTCTGAATTTGTTTCTTTTTCACCATAATGGAAGTAATAAATGACTTTTCTGAGACTTAAACAAGAGAAAGTGTATTGTAAAAGTTTATAACTAATTATATTTGATTTTAGTTAAGATAATCAGTGAAAAACCCCAAATGTACACATTGTTCAAAAGATTTCTCTCTTCCTGTATTTGCAGTGCTTGGCACATAGTTGAAGAACGTCTGTATATTTTCTTTCCATCTTATATAGGCTGGATTCCATTTATGCTAACTTATTACTGATATCTGATATATAGTTATAGGCATACCATCTTATATGTACTTTGCTCTATAGATTTAGGTGCATTTTATGCTTTAATAAATACAATTAATAGCATTTCTGATAACGCAGTATTACTCCCATAATACAGATGAGGTAAAAAGACTCATGTGACCTTTCCAAGGTCATGCAGAAAGAAAGTAGAAGAGTGGAACTGAGTTTAAACATGGACCTGGTGGTTTCATTTTAGCCCATTAGATTTTGAGGATGCTACTGCTTCACCGTGATGCTGTAGAATACAATTTGTGAAGTGGTATTCAGAGGTGAAGTCAAATGATGGTCAATTATCTTATCATCCTCACTTGAGGTCTAGTTTTCAATGTTACAGATTCTCTAATGCCCTTCAACTCCAGGCTCTACTATTAGAGAAGACATTTAGTTCCTTCATTCTTGAATGTATCAAATTGAGGAATAATATAAAGTCATCATGGAAGCAGACAATGGAGCAGGCATTTCTGGGAACAGGCTATCTCAGCTTTGGATACATCATTCAGATTTAGGAAAGAAGTCATAACTTTAAAGGATAGTGCAAATCCAATGTAAGATAAAGGACCAAAGATGTTTCAGTGTCTAGTTTGAGAAAGAGAGACCAAGGTGGTGTATCTGTGGCTTTGCCTAGGTGATCCAATATAAGATACACATCTAATAGAAACATAGGAAGGGTTCTGGCTAAAAATGAAACCTGTGTCTGATTGAGTTTCAGGATTTAACTACCAGCTTATAGAAAACAAAGGAAACAGGAACATGTTCAAAAATGACATGAAAATGTGAGTAACAAAATCCAAACATATGAATGTAGTTTTCTTAGCAAATAAATTACAAAGGGACAGAAGGGAAGGAAAGTTTCTACATTTAAAGAAGCTTGAGAGACAGCAGCAATGGGATGTACACGTCTCATGTAGATTATTTTTAGCAAACTGTTCAAATAAAAGGCATACACTCCTAAAGAAATGGGAAGAAAATGAAAATTGACTGTTTGAGAAGTGAAGAGCATATATATTATCTCTAACTAGAAAAGGGAGATATAACATCTAAATACATAACAAGGTGAGTTGAGTTGACCAATCTGACATTTTCCAAAGTTGCCTCCATATCCTGGTCACCTGTAATCCAAACTCAGAGTTGTGATTCAAAATAAATACACATAGGGAAGCTTATCTGGTGCTTACATAGAATTGGAGCTGGCAGGTTACAGACCGAGGTAAGTTTCTTGCTACATGGCGGTCTCTCAGATAATGTCTCTTCCCCAATTTGTTGAACTCAGAATATGCTTATTTGTCATGTTTTCCTATATGTTGTATTACTCTGTTTAATGGTCTGTATTCCTGTTTTTTCTTCTGTTTTCAATTGAGCATTTTATACAAGTCTATTTTTTCTCCTCTTATAACAATTGTAATTCTTTCTATTTTTTAATCTACATGTATGACTAATCAAGTCTAGCTTCAACTAACACTATACTTCATCATGGGCCATTACCAATTCATTCCTCCTGTTGCTGTCATTGATTTCACTTATTCATAAGCTCTAATCACAGAATGTGTTTTTGCCATTATTATTTTGAACAAATGGCTAAATTGATTAAAAGATAAACAAAATTTTAAAAATGTACCTCACCTATCTTACTCCATTTTCTAATCCTCTATTTTCTTCATACACACCAAATTTATGACTTGCATTATTTTCTCTCAGGAGAAAAACTTGTTTATCATCTCAACACTTGTAAGTAGAATAAACTAATATCAAACTATTGAATATTAGTAATTGAGTGTTGTTCCTATTAAATTAAATTGAGGTCTATTTGTCATTATGCAGGAGGTATTTCATTTTTTTGGTCTGTCTTTGGTGTGTGTGTGTCCTAATACAGGGAAGTTTAGAACACACAGATAAAGACAAAGTCAGAGAGAAAAGAAAGAGCAAGGGAAACTAAAACAAAAAAGCAAAATAAAGAACACAAGGACTAAAGAAGCTTGCAATGTGTCCACACCATGCTTACCAGGTTCATTCTGATGGTGTTTTTTTTTCTCTGGCTGTGATTACAAGAGCATCCTGTATGTCTGTCAGTCATTCTGTCTTTTCATAGCTTTGTTCTGCTTGGTTAGGCATCTGTTTTATATTTTCACATCCTATTTCAATTCCTTCTGGAGTAATTTATGTACCACCCTTAAGAGAGAAGAGTACCCAGGGGAGAAAGTTCTTATGAATATTTATTGCATGCAAATAGATTTGGAGTGAAAGGGTTCAGAGAACTCTAACTAGTGGGTAAAAATATAACCATTGAATTTTATTTCTTAATCCTACCTTTGCTTCCTGTAAAACATTTTAAAACTCTTAAGTATGTCAAGGTCTTACCAGCCTCCTCAATAAATGAGTCATATGATCTCGTTGGAAGCGACTGGAAATAATTATTGTAAATTTTGAATATAGCTATATAGCTTCAATATTGTGGTAGCACTTATTTATAATAAACTTTGTCATATTGACATTTTACTTTTAAATAAACTTAAGCATGCACAATTGTAATCCTTCAAGGAGGAAAATATCTGAAACTTGTAGCCAAGTTTCCTTCCTTATTCTTTAAAATACACTCTATAGAAAAAAAGTTTCCTCACTGCTAACAATCAAAGTGTTAGAGAAATAGTAACTCATTTTTATTATCATGCAGTCAGATGAAATTCCTCTCATCTCATTCAGTCAATACCATTAACCTTTGAACTTCAGTGGCAAATTCTGCCATGGAAATCCTCTCACTATAAAACTAAACATAACAGACAGTTCCACATAGATCTGTAGCTTTTGGCTGCATGTAAATTAGAAAAATGGCCCCTCAGCAACTTCAATTTATATGTTACTTTATCTCCTGAGGGTTTAAAAAACCCTCAAAACATTATTATTTGAGAAAGTCTGAAAAATATGAAGGTTGATACCAATTTCCCGCAAAATATTAATGGGTAATCTGTAAGCAAAACAGAGAACTCAAGAACTCCTACATTTTACTAATTTTCTCCAATTTTCATATGCCAAGGTCACATTTCAGAATAGATATTCCTGACTATAAATGTCACCACTGGAATAAATCATTTATTGACCGCCATTGGAAATTTCACTACTGAACTCTGAAATAACCAGTTCCTTTTCCATATAGATGCTAACCAGACCTGAGCCCAACTGTTTGCTATTTTATCACGTTTTCCATTCATTGGGGCACACACCCAGAAGAAATGTTTGGCAATGCAAAGAGTCTACTAAAAAAAAGAAAAAGAAAAGAAAAAACAAACAAGCAAACATGTAAATCTGCTTCTGAGAGGTATTTTTAATAGCTCTCCACCAAAAAGCAAATAGTTATTAGTGATGGGAGTGAGTGTAATGTCAGCTGGGTATAAATGTTGAAAGAAAGAGAAAGTTAGCAAAAAAGAAATTAAAAAGCACAGCATATACTCAAACTGGTGATTTAAAAGAAACATCTTAATATCATTTTTAAATATGATTACCTCAACATTACAAATCAAAATATGTTAATGAGCTCACAGGGCATGGACAAAAAAGATCATCATGTGAATAAACCAAGGTAGAGCTGTCTTCGTTGCTGCATTGGTTCCCAAACCTGCTATTGTAGAATATTCATTTACATTCAAACATTACAATGCAGCTTTGAATACTTTGCAGATCTTTGGTGTGGTGTTGTTTTCACCCCTGTGTTTCTATAATGAACATGAATTCAGGGGATATTTTTAATTTCATAAGCTTGCTTAAAAAAAGAAGTACCTCTAACTTGGAACCCAGTGTTTAATCTTGAGGCATTTAATCTTGATAGACTAAACACCTCTAAAGAGTTATTTTTCCGGCTTTATTTAACTCAGGAATGGATTTGTCCTTCAAAAATAACTAATTTCTGAAACACTAAAAGTAGAGGATTGATAGCTCAGAAGATTGGAATGATTATACATTTACAATAGTGCTGCCTGTGATTTCTTTGTATTGAGACAGAGCAAAGTAAAGTGTGCATTTGGCATCAAAATCAACAGCACACAAGGAAATCTTCCAGTAAACAAGATAGCACCTGAGCACCAGTGTCTTTTCTATCCTGTACCTCTCACTGTCCAAATTCTGATGTAGAAAACATTAGAAATGGGAAGCTCATTTTCCTGTTTGAATATTTTCTGGAATTTGAAGAAATTGCTGTCCAAATAAAAATTTCTGCCTGATATGGTACAAATGGAGTCTGTTAACCGAGACAATAGCTTAGTGAATCCATGATCCAGAGGATCTGAGTCCTACTCTGTGTCACTCATTTATGGATTCCAGGGCAAATCTTATCTTTATGAGCACTATTGTTATTACTATTATTATTAACACCTGTCAAGAAAGGAATTTGGCTTCCAGAAATTGGGTAAAAGAGGTTCTGTAAAATATTTGAGCAAATAGTAGTGTTCAAGGTGCATTGTAGACAAGTAGACATGGGCGTCATATTTCTGACAGTGGTAGATCTTTTAGGAAAATTCTTTGCACCACAACAGATAACCCTCCTTACACAGCAGAAAGCTGTATATACCTGGCAAGGATAAAGGATGAATAGAACAGAGCCTATCCAGAAAGACTGAGGGCAAGGATTGCCACACTTATCATGCGGCAGCTCTGGGTGAAATGGAAGGGTGTTTCCAACCAGCAACAGGAATTCCTGTACCAGCAGCACTTAGAAAACCAGATAAAACTAGAAAATTCTGTGCATGTTGGTATTCACAGACATAAGGTGTCTTGACAAGTGGGCATATGTCAGTTATACCTTTGGTTATAACCTCAACTTTTGACAAATCTCAAGCTTCATGCAAAACGTTTCCAGTGACTGATCAGCAAAAGGTTTCCAGAGACTGATCAAGACCACTTTTCTACAGACTCTCCCAGATGGCAAGGCAGGTTTCAGTCCCACCTTAGCTTTATCAATTTCATCCTATCTTTTACTTGGTATCTTTTGTCAATTTCAGCATGTTTCAGGAAAAGCATGATGCCAATTCATAAGCCCTCTGCCATATTTCCAGGAGTTTCAACATTTCCCTTTTGAGATGGAACCAATATTAAAGCTTTTCTTGCCTATCCAAGATGTTCTTTCATTCTGTTGTTTTTGTTCATCATTGAACACACAGACGGTTGGCTGAAATTCAATGGTCCAATTTGCCTCCAGTTGAGGATTCAGATTTAACAATTTGCTACACCTAATGACTTCCATTTTTCTCAATTGTATTAAATTCTGTTGCTGCTTTTCATGATGATCAGCATATTAAGTTTTCTATTTTGCTTACGAAAATAGTCAATAAGAACAAAATGTTATAAGAGAATTCTCAAGCTATCTTAAACATAGACAAATTTTCAAGGAAGATGATCCTAATGAACCTTTAACTCAAATGATCTTGACAACTAGTATAAAAATACTGTGGTCGGGAAGATCAAAGATTTTAGAGCCAGTTTGTGTCTATCAATTTTCAGATGTATGACTTTTAGTAATCAATTTCCTTTCTGTTGCCCAATTTTCTTCTAAGTGAAACAGGAATGATAAAAGTAACAACCCATCTCATGGGGTTATTGTTGGAATTAATAAGTTAATATATGTCAGGCACCAAATACAGTATTCTGATAATAGTGAGAGCTATATTTTTATTTATTGTTAGCATCACCCAAATTCCAACAATTAACAAAAGTAAAGGTGAAGCGATTTTAGGTTGATGTTAAGACTTCAGAAAAAAAAATTGGGGTTTGGTTGTTTTTTGGTATAGGTGAGACATTTCCTTCCTCTCATCCTGTCTCCCTCCCTCCCTCCCTCCCTCCTTCCCTTCTTTCTTTCCTTCCCCTCTTCCTTCTTTTCCCTCTCCCTTCCTCCTCCTCCTCCTTTTTATTTCTAGAATGTTAGCTATTATCCTGGTACCATTTACTGAAATCTAGTTTCTGGTAGCATACTATAAACATATTAATTTTAAGTTATTTTATTTTTAATGCTTTTAAAATGTAATAATTTTTAAATCTTGCATTATTTTATTATGAATAATTCATATTGCCTTTAAAATGAGCATAAAATGCATATGAGGTGAAAGCATACTTTTCATATTCCAACTTTAGCAAAATTTTATGGATATTTTTATATCAGTTAGGATTAGTTAGGTTGTTCTGTATTTAAAATGTCTCCAACAACTTGGAGTTCTAATACTGTAAAGATTTTTTTCATCTTTCATATACACATTTCAGATCTGCAGTGGTCTTGGTTCAACTCTCAACCCTTTTCAATGGGTTATATCTCATAAACTCAATCACCATTATTGAGCTGAAAGTTTATAATCTATACATAATTTGGACTAGTCTGTGCCTGTCTTTGTTTGGGCTGTTTTAAGAAGAAAACAGCAGACAGGATGCTTAAACAACCTTTATTCCTCACTCTTCTAGAGGTTAGGAAGTACAAGATCAAGATTTCAGGAGACTCGATGTCAGCTGAGAGGCTTCCTCATAGGTGTAGACGGCTGCAATGTTACATGGCAAAGAGGCAGACAAGCTCTGTCCCTGTTAGAATATTCATCTCATCATGGGAACTTCATTCTCTATACTTCATCAAAACCTAATTACTTCCCAAGGACTTTACCTCCAAACATCATCACATTGAAAACATTCAAACATCATCTTATCTAAATATTCATACAATAGTCATACTGTAGTAGTATTTCGAGTTTAGAGGTAGTTTTGATTTTTGATCTAGAGACCCTACAGATATCCACAGTTCCTTTTTAGATATGGAGTCATAATTTTTTTTTTTTTGTTTTGTCTTTTTTAGTGACTAGTTCTCACTATGTTGCCCAGGGTAGTCCCAAACTTGCTGACTCAAGTGATCCTTAGCTTCAGCCTCCCAAGTAACTGGGATTACAGGTGCATGCCACCATACCTGGCTATTTTTTAGAAGCAAGGTCTCACTCTGTTGCCCAGGGTAGTCTCAAAATCTCATGCTCAAACAATCCCTGGCCTCTGCCTCCCAGCACTGGGATTACAGATGCATGCTCGTTTGAAGTCATAAATTTGTAATGCATCTTCACATTATCCCTCTCAGTCCTTTGTGTCTTTGGTGACTTTACTTGAGTGCCTTGAATTTATTGAGTTAGTGAGAAAGCTACTCTTAATTACCTCTAGTTTGACCACTTTATCAAGTTAATGTTGTTGCACACTGTGTTAGCTCTTTACTTATACTAAGAGAACTTAATGTATGGAGAGATTTGAATAAGGGCATAGTGGCCAAAACCTTGATTTGATCCTGCAATTTACTCAGATTTCTCCCTCAGTATAGTGTCAGCTTTGCCCCCTCCCCCAACACCATACAATTTTAGACTGAGGAGTACTTGCCATTTGGAAGTTTGTAGAACTCTGACTTTGGAAATCTTTCTTCTAATGATCTCTCTCCTTATAAACATATGGATTCTTTTCTGAAATTGTCTTTTGCTCATGTCACATTTACACATCGAGCTGTAGCACCCGGTACACATGCTACATTTTGTTTTCTATCCTTTCTTTACAGAATAACAGGTTTTTAGGGAATATACACCACTGTTTCTCACCTGTCTGTTTCTGTGCCTGAGTTTGGGCTGCTATAAGAAGAAAACAACAGACATGGTGCTTAAGCAACATTTCCTTCTCATGGTTCTAGAGCTTAGGAAGTACAAGGTCAAGTTTTCAGAACAACAAGCCTTTTATGAATATGCACCACTGTTTCTCACCTTCAGGATACATCCTCATTTCTCACACCCCTGAGCCCTCCTGCAATGCCTCAGATTTATCCCACCATCCTTACTCTTTTATAAATATATACTAGGTTATTATGTTGTACTGGCAAGTAACTTCAGTGACAAGTAACCTAGAATGATTTGATGTCTTGCTATGTCACGTATTTATTGCAGGCCATCTGGGAACTCCCTCTGCATTATCTTCAGTTGTGCATTCAGGCTTCTAGGTAGCCATTACGAGAAGTGTTTCCAGTTGCCATGAAAGGGGAAGGAAAGCATGGCATAGTCCCAACGATTTTTAAAATAGCCCCAGGTAAATAAAAATAAAAAAAAATAAGCACCCATCTCTTCACTGATGAAAACAAATTATGTGATTGTCCTTACCTGTATGGGGCAGAGGAAATGAAATGTCATGTGTTTGAGAACTAAAGGACAATTCTCAATTCATCCCCTTTTCCCTCTTATTCTTGTTCTCTCTCTCCACCCCTGCCCTTGAACTATATGCTTTTTACTTATGTATAATAATTTGATTGACTATTTTATTTTAGTGTTTCCCACTCATGTTCAGAAGCATCATTGCAATACTTCAGAAACACAGTTATACCTTAGAACTGTTGTAATACCTCAGAACCATGATAATACCTCAGAACCATTGTAATACCTCAGAACCAAAGTAATACCTCAAAAACACTATAATATCTCAGAAACATGGTAATACCTCAGAAACACTGTGATACCTCAGAACCATGGCAATACCTCAGAAATTGGGTAGTATATTAGAAATTGAAATGATGTGAAATATAGATAAATAAATTAAAAAAAATAATTGCAATATAAAAAAAAGACCTATATGGAAAATTAGTTATTACAATATTATTTATAACATAAAATTATTTAGAAATGCTTTGCATGTTCAAAATCACAATAAATGTTTCTCTAAAAATTGATAACATCTAACCAATATTATTAAACAATCAATTTTTTTAAATGTGCTAATGAATCATAATGCATCAATTATAGCTCAAAAAATCTTTTAAAATATTTTTTAAGTTGTGTCAAAAATTTAAATAACACATAAAAAAAAAGAAATTGGGATAGGGAATGGAAAGGGAGGTATTAGGAACCACAAAGACTAGCACAATCTATTTCTTTAAAAATGTGTACCCATCTATCATGTGTCATTATTTATTCTGGCCTTTTTATTTGATTAGCCTCAATCTACTGGTCTAAATCCAACGAGCAATAGATGCCCTCCCCACTGCAAGGTTACCAATGATTACCCCTCAACACTAAAACTGGGCACTGGAATCATGGTGAATATTTGCATTTATTTGCATTTCTTAGGAAACGTGGCATCCAGGATTGAGTACCCATGATTCTGCAAATAGTAAATCCTTGACAACTTCAGAACGAAAATGTGTTAATGAATAAAGTATAAAGACTTGGGCATTGAGTCACTCTAGAATCCTTCCTATACCTGAAAATTAGAAAATAATAGCTACATAAAACAGATTTTAAAAGGTGAGGGAAGGAGCATGGAGACTGGAAATTGCTTCCAAATTAAGCTTGAGAGAATATTATTGGAGTGGGAACACACACATTTCATCCAGAGTGGGGAGTTCTAATATCTTAGACTTCTATCAGTGAACTAGCTCTGGCCATGTTTTGAGTAAATATAAATTGAATTCTTGCAGTAGGCAGGTCACTGTATTTGCTGATGCATAATGAAGGCGCTCAAAGTTAGGCTGTTTATCCCCTAGAGTCTCATTAAACTAAATATACTTGCCTTAAGCCACCTGCTCTGGGCAGTTGTAATAGAAATAAAATCAGATTCATTTCCCATCTTGATAAATTGGCATTAACTACTACTTTATCTGAAATAGGCTTGATAATTAGTGTCTCTGATTACATGGAGAAAACTGTTGAATCTTTTAGAATGCTTTAAAAAAATGCAGGCTTTCTAAATTTGCTGCAGTTGAGGGAGGAGATTTGAAAGCCCAGAGCCAGTCATGACGATGATGAGCATCATGAAAATAGCAATCTTTTTTTGGTAACTCATCTTGTCCCAAGTAAGTGTGATTTAAGAATATGGGAACACCTGTTCTAGGGTGGCAGTTTTTACCTCACTGCTCTAATCTCCCAAAAGGTGGCAAGCTGGGGTGAAAGACAGGGAGAGGAAAGTGAAATGTCTAATTTAAAAATTAAGAAAAAGTATCCCTAGGATAGGGAGTGTGATAAGATTGTGGTTCAGCTCTGTGTCTCGTTGATCCAACACAAACCGCAAGTAGTTCACTTTATCTACCTTCTGTCACAAACATTTGATCCCTCACAATGAGCTAAATGCTCTTTCTCAAAGTTGTGGTTAACTGTGCTCCGGGTTTCCTGCCAGCTTTCCAGGAGAAGTCACAAAATGGAGCTAGGTTTTTCCCATCCCAGATGTGGACAAATATCTCTCTTGTGCTCTTTCTTCTACAAGTTAGATGGAGTTACAGTTGAGACTGTAGGAAACATATGTCTCCAGGAGTTACCGTTTAGACTGTAGGAAACATGTGTTCCCAGACCTTATTCAGTACCATATACGTTTGCCAGTTTTACGCTTATGTCAGACTGGTTGGAGAATTAGATTTTCCTATAAAATTACCTGAATGGAGGAACTTGGCATAGGTTTATGACCACAAAGGAGTCTTGTTGCATCTTGAAAAGATGCAATACTTTTCATGTTTCTTGAAAGAAGAGAAAATTAAAGAAACAACAATAATGGTGGGGGGGGCATGTTTTTGCTTTATCAAAGTAGCATTAATTATAATGGGTGCTATCATGGTAACATTCATCTAAATTAATTCATCTAAAGAAACATTCATCTAAAGAAACATTTATCTAAAGTAACATTCATCTGAAGAAATAGGGACCTACTGTATTTGAATCAAATACAGTGCTGTAAGCCAATGTTACCTCAAGAACTGTTGGTAATAATAAGAGCTAATATTTCTTGAAAACTTGCCTTGCTCCTGGCTGCTGGGGGAAAATACCATAGGTACAGTGTTTGATTAAATCTTTGTATCAGTCCTGTGGGGTAGAGACTACCTATGCTGCCTGAGCCTAGAAGACAGTGTCTGTCCTAAGTGAGTGACAAGGCAGGGACTATAATGAAACTCTCTCTGTCCCCAGAGTTCCCATCTGCCCTTGAGGTAGTGTTAGTGTCTGAACTGTTATTATCCAATGCTGAGGCATGTATGTCTTGTCTGAGAAAAATGTGGAGAGTTTGGTAGGTTTCAAGAGTTTCAGAAGACTCTGACATTTATTGTTGTGGTTGTATTGATAAATGTTTAGAAAGCATTCAGCTAAGACATGGGATCTCTTATGTGGGGTCAGAACCTCAACAAGGATCATGATACAGGCACCAGAGAGGAGTGGGGTCGATGATAAGTGTGCTTATCATGCAAAGCTAAAGGAATCTGGGAATTTTGTTGGATTTTTGGACTGAGGGAGAAGGAGGCATTAAAGATTTCTAACATCAGGACCTTCCCTGAAAACAGATAGAAACTGGTCCCCAAGTCAAGATGGCAGAGTCTAAAAGTTTTCATAGTGTCTTGTATTTATTCTATTTTCTTTTTTTTCTATAGGAGGCATTTGTGATAACATGGAGGGACCTAGAGGGAATCTTATTAACAGAAATAAGTCAGAAAGAAAAAGACAGAAAACAGAGGGTCTTCCCCATAGATAGGATATGGGAATAACAACAACAACAACAAAAAAGGCCAAGAAAAAGTCAAAATAATCTAACAACAGAACTGGGGAATGCAGCTAAGGAGTGGGAAGGGGAGGGCAAGGGAGAAATCAGGGAAGGAGCACAAGAAGATTCAAGATGAAGTTTCACAGATGATAAGGTGGAGGGAGAGCTCTGGGAAATGCAAAGATGTTATGTATCTATACTTGTATCTACATCTATATCTATACCTACAACTATATCTGCATATATATATACACATATACATAAATATATGAATAACAAAATGATTAATAAAAAGCAAAAAAAAAAAAAAAGTGTTCCTATCAGTCATTTGAGTTAGTGCCTGAAGTATCTTGAATCTCCCCCTCGGGTTACAGAGAAGGCTGTCACAACAGCAGTTCATGAGAGTGTGAAGGGACTACTATAGACTTCTCTGATTTACCCTGTTACAATGCTTCCTTTACTGGGGATTGTACAGCTTTGCCTACCTGACAGTATATCACTCAGCCCAAATCGCTTCCCAAGAGATTATTTCTTGAGTTACAACAAAAGAAAGGATTGAGTAAAAGATGAATCTAGTCTAAATCTTGTATTTGGTGACAATTTTTATTTGTGCTTTGTTTACTACTTTATAGTATTTTTGTTCGAAAATAGTGAAAGATCATTTCTCAAGAGTCCCAGAAAGGAAAGGACAAGTTGTGATGTAATGTCTTCCCTATCAGTCATCTGGGTATGAAAGAGAAAGGAGAGTTGCAAACTAGATTAAGTTTACAGAAACAGACACAGAGGAAGAGTGGGGATCATTTTTGCAGATGAATGTGATAGTGCTTAATTACTGCATAGTATTCTTTTATGGGATACTGAATAGACCTGAATTTTTCATTTTTTAAGTGAGGTCTGTCTTTAACCGTTGTAAACGTTTCACTCATTGGTTAATAATGACTCATTTTATCTCATATTCCAGTCAATGAATAATCTGCTCATTCATTCAGAAAACACAGATTCCTGTTCTATATAGCAATATGGAACAGAGGTGGGAATAATGACCTAAAGCTGCCTAAGTAAATGATCATTGTGAATGCAATGAAGACCCTGCTAGGGCATAAAGCTAGTCTTCATATTTTCTGATGTCTGAAAGCTGAATAGATCCCACTCAGTCATTTTATTAAGTAACCAAGATTATGAGAATTGTGCCAGCACTATATGTTACATTTTTATGCTGTATATTATATATATCATAGTATATATTTATGCTTTTATAATATAAATTTATGTTATAATGCATATATTATATCATTATATAATATTATATAATACACATTTATGTTATATATACTATATCACATATATTATGTATATTGTATATTACATATGACACAGGTTATATATTTATGCTTACATATTATCTTTATTTATATTGTATATGTTATCTATTGATGTTAT
>PVHY01003559.1:72988-106290 GCA_004024945.1 Uropsilus gracilis | reverse complement strand
CCACCACACCCAGCTATTTTTTTGGAACTAGGTCTCGCTACGGGCCCCAGGTGGGACTCGAACTGTGATCCCTAGCCCCGGCCGCTTCATAGGCTGAAGCTTACAAGCATGAGCCACCGTGCCCGGCCTGAATTGTATTCCAAAGGAAGTCATTTCCAGAGAGATGGAGGAGGACTGAGAGTCATGTTCAAGTGCATGTGCAGCTTCTGTGTGTCTGCAGTGACTAACAAGCTTCATTGATGCTAATTCAATAGCTTTTACAGTCCTTTTGAAATCTATAACCTTGGGTTCTATGAAATAAGTCCTTTCCTAGGTAAACTCCATTCTTTCTGACTTTCAGGTGTGACACTGTTGAATGAATTGTATAAACTTTTGGGAAAGTGTCCAAAGGAGGCTAAAATTTTTGAGTTCCATGGAGAAACTTTTTCACAAAGGAATAGAATCATAGATGGTTATCACTGTTCTTAATTAAGAGGTACAAAAGTTAATATTCTTTCTGAAAGATGATTATACCTTTGGAGGGATAAAGAATGTATAACATCTGTAAAATCTTTCTTGTTCTTTTGGCTTTGTATGTTTATAAAGACAACTTGGGCAGGAATTGTAATTTTGCCCCTCAAATAAAGCAACAGGAAATTTTCATTATGTTTTCCAATGGCTTCATAAATCTCAGTTTCAATTAAAAGGGTCAAAATACCCTTTTCTTCCACTGGAAACATCCTAATATTCTCTCCAAGGACTGAGGACAGAATTTTCCCATAATTACAAAACTCCTTAATTTCAGCAGAGTCAGCAACTAACAAGCAACTCTCCTATATTGTGTTTTCTTTTTTCTTTTCCTATGGAATGGTTCCTATCTAGGCATATGATTTCCCAGAGATAACAAGATCCCCTTTCCTAAATTCTTTTGCTGCACAGCGTTGGTGGTATAGTGGTGAGCATAGCTGCCTTCCTAAATTCTTTTGCATATTTTCCTGCTCCCTCTTTAAAGTGCCAAAAATGATGGAAAATAAAATTCTACTTGGCAACAATATAATGATATAATATTTTTATTGAAGCATTGCTGTTTTATCCAGGATATGGAAAAGAACACACTGTGTACAAGATACAAGATTTTAGCTTTGCTATTGGACAACAGTGCATGGAAAAGAAGCCATGATTGGCTACGAGGATCCTGCAGAATTTCAGGGATCATTATCTCCTCGAGCATCTGGGGTGAGAGGGAATGGTGGGTCAGAAGGGAAAGGAGTAGGTTCTGTTATTGATGGAAATGGTGGTATAGGGAATCTGTTTATCGGTGGTTTCCTCTGATAAAAGAAAAATCAAGACATAAACACATTTACAATTATGCAACACACAATTGTGACAGAACTATTACTTGTATAATAAATGTTTTTAATATATGCTGGCAAGGGGGGAAATATTTTCAACTAAAACCATTTTTTTAGTTTCATTGACTTACAAACTTGCTCTGCTTCTCTGTGACAATTAATCAATAAAATTTCACATTTTTATCTGATATTTACAAAGGAAATCAATGTTCTGTTATCCTCCTAAAGAGAACAATTAGAGATTTGGACAAAAAAAATTAGCATCAACTGGATAGCAGAGTAGTAAGAAAATGAAGTTTATGAACTCAAGATTGCAGGTATGACAAGATCCTAGGGGTGCATTTGATTCTCAAGGCAGTTGGCAATTCTAAACCTATGACTGAAAAAGTTGAACCGAACTTTTGATGAATTTGGAGGTGCAGGGGGAAATGCTTGAGTTCAGGAACTGCCAGAGAGCAGGGAATTAAATAAGTTATGAGCTTCTGATTGTGAACCCAGTGACTTTAGTCTGGAGTGAGACTGAACGGAGGGTTGTTCTCTTCCTCTCAGTCTCCAGTTGCAATAGGCTAGTCTGTGAATCTTGTACCTAGAGTCTTGTGTCCAAGAAAAATAGAAGTAAATGCTCTCTGGAGGAAGACAACTTTGTCTAGAACCTTAAATTATCTTGATAATTTGCAAAAACAATGTTTACCACTCAATTAAAAATCAACAGGATAAGGATCCAAACTGGGTGAAGAAGTTAGAACAAGATTCAGCTGAAAACAAAAAGAAAAAAGTAAATAGTAGAAGCAGATCCCAGGGAGATTCAGGAAGTGAATGATCAAACACTGACTCCATAATAACTATGTTTAAATTGTTCAAGAAATTTAAAGGTAACATGGCATCAAATGGATATTTTAGAAGTGAAAAATAAAATACTTAATAAAATTAAGTATTCAATAGATAAGCTTAATTGCGGATTAACAGAGCAAAACAAAATGATGAAAAACACAGACTGGAATAGACAGAAGAGACTCAGTTGAATGTGTACTTAAAGTTTAAGAAGACTTTAAGGGGATAGTGCGATAGTGCAGATGTTATCTTTGATCAGATAATACCTAATTATTTTCTTAAAATGACGAAAGATTCAAGAAATACTATATATCCCAAGTAAGGTAAATAAACACTATACATCTTAGGCTTCTGAAGATTAGCCATTAAAAAATTAGTCATTGAGTGAGACTATCTATGACTCACAGCAAGAGAGAAGCTGAAGTGATGAGTGGGCGAGGGGACTGGGGGAGTGGGTTGGTAGTATAGGGGTACATTATTGATGGGAGGGCCATACCTAAGGGGAGCAATAACTATACAAATATGAGTATTTTATGAAAGTAAGAAAAATTTTAAATTTATAAAAAATTTAGTCATAGAGATATTTTAAAAATCAGTTATATAAATTTAAAGTTAAGTTTTCTCTTTCTTAAATAACTTCCCTTCTCAGATATTTTTAGTAGGAAACATATCATGGAAAATTTAAGCGGACTTTTCAATTAGTAATTCTTCAAGTAGCTGTAATATCTTCCAGACAGACTCACAAATTTTGGTTCTTCTGTTAATTAACAATTTCATTATATGGGGAGAGCGTTATTCATTCACAAATAATAATTTAAAATCTTATTTTTAAAATGATGTGGACTTCTCAGCTGTTACCATCATGTCTAGGAAATCAACAAAAAATGACCAACCCAAAGAAAAAGAAGAGGCGCATTATCTGAATTGTTCCTTTGACCACATACATTCAAATGCATAAGAAAGGTGGTACTATAGACATGAAGGGGATGAACATTCCCTCAAATGTTACCATGGCAACACGGAAAGCTTTTACAATGCTTCCCAGCATGCAGTCAGCATTGCTGTAAATAAATAAGGGCAAGGTTCTTCCCAAGAGAGTTAATGTTCTTGTTGAGTATATTAAGCACTCTAAGAGCTGAGATACCTTCCTGAATCATGTGAAAGAAAATGGTTGGAAAAAAAAGAGGAAGTCTGGTAGAAAAGAATTTAATTCAACTGAAATGTCAGCCTGCTCCACACTGAGAAGTGACTGAAAGTGAGAATTCATGGAAAGGAACTGGAGTGCTCCTATGAATTAATGTCCTGATAGTGTGTGGGGGTGAGGAGAAGGGGTTAGATGGGGGTTAGAAGGGGAGGGAGTGGTGTGAGAGCCCCTGAAAAAATAAGAAAAATATCGAATGGTTTCTTTGATAGGTAGAATATAGGAAAACCGAACAAAGGATCAGAAAAAGACAAAAGTTGCAAGCTCACCTTAGACCTGAGGCACACATACAGCAAGGGATGAGACGAGAAAGGGACCAAAAAGGGGAGGGAAGAGTACAAGGGACTGTGGTGATGGATCCCTGGTGCTATGCTGGTGGGAGAACTACAGAAACTACACCTGAGGGGAGAACTCAAATACTGTCCAAAAATGAACAATGATATAAGAAAATAAATAAATTTAATTAAAAAAAATTAGTCCTCTGCACTATAAGAATGTTTCTCTTATTTGGGTAGACTGATGTCCCCCTCCTCCAAAAAAATATGTAAGAAAATTTTCAATTAAGTCCTAATTAATTGGGGGATGATATCTTTACTGCTCAAATTTAGTTCTTTGTCTCTTGCTGAAAGATGTGAGGTGGTTTGTTGTATAGCAAAGAATATACTCAGTTGTAGAAAACTCTTAGGTATTATTTATAAAGTATCTTGCAAACTTGCTAAATCACTCTGGGGGAAAATAAATAAAAGTTTATTATTACTTCACAGGTAAACTTGGGAAAGCTGATTATTCATAATTGTATCATAAATTAGATAACTGTATTTTAAGGATCAGGAACTTGCCTTCCATGCCTACTACTTAAAAATAAACTTTTTCAAGCACCCTTTCCTTTTTGAATTCTGTGCTAGTTCTGAATTAATCTGACCTTTCATGGGACAGGGCCTAGAAAACAATAGTCTTTGTGTTAAGTTGGAAATTAGAATACCTATTTTATTTTAACCAAGAGTTTAACATTTAATAGCCATAACTATATTGTGTATAGTTACAATCACATACACAGTTTTATGTGCCTAACACATAAAAAACAGAATACTTAGAATAAGTATTCTTTTTTATTTTTTGTTTTCTTGTATTCTTTTATGTATTCTTATTATTTGACCATTGTACATAAAAGGAAGCTGAAGCACAATTAAGTTGTTAGCTTATAAGTTCAAAGTATTAACAAAGATTCAAGCCCAGGTACTCTCATCACTAGTAGCGTGTTGCCTTCATTTTAATGGGAAAGTTTTAAATCTGTTTTGTTTGTTATAGCACAGTTAGGTTATTCATTGATTCCTGAATATTCTTACATGGAGGTGACATACATACAAGGTTAGCGAACTTTTTTTTTTTTTTTTAGTGAAGTGTGATAAGTCTGCTTTGAATTTGAATCTCAGTGAATACTTAACATAGCTCAATACTTGATGGCTATAATATTTAATATTTAATAATTTTTTAAAATTTAAAAAAAGGGCATGAAAATGTTAAAACTAACAAACTGATAATAGAACTAAAGCATATAGCAAGGGGATGGGGATGAAGGAGAATTTTGACAACAAAATTCTCAAACATTGCCTCTATCTTTCCCATTGTTTTCCAGAATCTTCACTTCTTTTCAAGTCTTTATAATGACAGAAAAATAAAGAAAGAAAACTTACACAGTTATCCATTAGCCACTGACAATGCTGTAAAAGAAAAAAAAAAATAAGGTATATGACATTTAACTGTTAGGAAACTATTGTAGTTCAGATAGATTTTTAATGCTCTGAATAATGAGATATTTCTATGGAGAAATTACAGAAATGCTTTAAGGCCTGTGATTAGTAAAAATGTGACTTGGACAATAATATGGAATAAAAGGAATAAAAGGAAGTTAGGAGTTAGCTGAGATAAGTAACAATACAAAAACTTTCCAGAAATTAACTCTACTGAAAACACAACCCAGATCCTAGAAACAATGATTTCTGTCTACCTTTCTATTCAAACTACCAAAGAAAGGGAGTGGGGAGCTAAGGTGGGAGCAAACAGCTGGGTGCTTTGGGAATTCTCTCTGAGAGAAATTTGAGCTTTCAAAGGTACACCAGCAGCTTGCATAAGAGGCAACACAGCAATCTATAGTAAAGCCACATTCTGTGAGTTTAAATCTATGCTAAAGATAATTATTGAAAATAAATACAAACTTATTTATACTTATTTTATCTCTCTGCTTGCATAGCAAAAAATTGGAAATCTGCCCATTGAGATAAAGTCCTCTAAAAGGAATTAATACATGTAACTTTTTTTGAGAAAGTTTGGGTATTAAAATAAATATTTAAACTGGGCATGGTGACTGGCGCCTGTAAACTTCAGCCTATGAAGCGGCTGGGGCTAGGGATCATGGTTTGAGTCCCGGTCGGGGCAACACAGCAAGACCTAGTCCCAAAAAATATCTGGGCGTAGTGGCACACGCCTGTAATCCCAGCTACCTGGGAAGCTGAGGCTGGGGATTGCTTGAGTCTGTGGTACTACGGCAAAAATAGCAAGACCTAGTCTCAAAAAAAAAAAGAAAATATGGATGTATTTAACAACTTTGCAAAGCAATATAGTAATAGTTTGCTTTGGAGCATTCTTTGACTCTGAAAAGTAAAGATAGTAATTTCTGACTTGTAGTTTATTGACATCCATTTAAATCAGATGATGTAAAATTCATAAAAGAAACCTCATGATTTCAGTCATCCCCTTCTTTGCAAGAGACAAGTAAGGATCTAGACTGTATATTGAGAAGGGTGCTACTCATGAAGACAAGAGATAGCCCACAGTTTGTCTTGCTATCTTTCGCAGGCCTCAAAGGGGTCTGTATCTCTGGGAATGATGCTTCCAACTAGCAGGAACTAAAGAATTGCTGGCTATGCCAACCAGACCAGTTCCTGTGCATTCTACTTTTAATTTTTCATTTTTATCATGAACAAAATCTTATAATCATACTTTGTCACTGAAAATACTACTTTTAAAAAATATCAAATATTTTCTTACTGAGTCAGATCTTTCTAGGAGACACAAACATTACTAATTTAGATTTTTAAAAAAGTGAAATTACCTTCCAGTGTAAGAAATAATGATGGTGATGGCATTTTCCATGATGAAATTTTCGTGCCTGTGAAAATTAAGGGGCAGAGTATGGAAACTGAGGAAATTAATAATAATGAATTAAGAAATTTAGACTCTGAGTTCCTCAAAGACAGGGATCTTGTTTTGTTATCTATGTAATCCTGATACCTAACGCGATTGCCTATTTCTTGTAAACATTCTAGAAATCTTTGTTTATAGAATGAGTGCATGATTTTGCCTATGCACTACTCCTTTTAAGTGCTGAGAATATTATCTCACATAATTCTCTCATCCTACTCACCGTTTTTTTGGTTCACGGTTACCATTTGATCTTTAGTTTTGCTTAAGCTACCACCTCTGGGTTACTTGTCTCAGAGTTCATTCACGTCTTGTCCAGAGCAACGACAGTTTCTCTGAAAGTACCACTTTCTCAGCTAGTGCTGCTCAACCTTGGCCCCCAGAGAAACAATCCCTGAGAGCGTTTAGAAATCTGGATGCATTGGATCCCACCCACCACAAGCTAATTGAGTCAGATTTGGAGGGTGGAGTTGCCTGGAACCCAGATATCAGGATTTTTCAGATTGTCAAGCAATTTCAAAGTGCAACCAAAACTGAGAGCCATCTTTCCCAACACACTCGACTCAAATCTCTTGCTTTTCTAACAGTATCTTCTAAAATTGGTTTAAGGACTCTCACTTTCAAAGAAACTTAAATGAATGGAAGGTTGTGGCCTCCACTCAAGTGTAATTTTTCCCCCTTCTGAGGACTAAGATAACAAAAAATTTAGCATACACACCAAAGCAACTTGCAGAAATAGTAAGAGGTTGCTTACCAGTGTGCAGTGAGCTGACACCAAGAGAAAAGCGATCAGAAACACCACTTTCATCTTTTTACAATATCTGCAAATAAAAGAACATTACTTCTTAACTTAGAAACTATTACAATGGAACTCTTTGCTGCATCTGTGGCATGACACTGGATCAGGAATGCTTCTCAAGAGCTTAGAGTATATTAAACAATTGGAACATAGATCATGCTTCGAATGCCTTAGATGGTTTGTGCCCTCAATTAAGGATTCACATCACACTCACCCACCCCCACACACAGGCATTCAAGTACAGCATAAAATATTTAATGTTTATTGGGAACATTTCCCCAGTAAGCTTAAAAAACATTGGTCTAGTCTATTAATTACTTATTAAGGCACAATTCTCTAAATATTATTCTATGTAATTGTATTACAAAGACCTTGCCAGGTAGATATAATTATTTATCTTGTCTAAATCCATATATTAAGATGTATATTGTTCATTTGATGTATCAGTAAATTCTCATAGGTTCCAAGAGTTTTCTGTTTTCTACTGAATGTTTTCATTTTTCATGAAAAGCAAGGAAAATTCCAAAATGTTAATAATATACCTTTTAAATTATGTATAAATTACTCTTTTGGGGTTAGGAAAAAGACAAAACTAGCAAACTAACCACAGATCTGAGACATTCAACAGGTAATAAGGAGGGAGATGGGTCAAACTGGAACGAAAGAGCACCAAGGACTGTGGTGATAGATAGGTGCTAAGGTAGTGGGAGAACCATGAGGACTACACCTGAGGGGAGAAATCAAGTACTGTCCAAAAATTCACAACAATATAAGGAAAATAAAGAAATACATTTTTAAATGCACTTTTAGTTCTTTTGTGGAAAAAGAAGAAAAATGAAGCATTGTGAAGATAAACATAAATGCTGTATTTCTCCATAAGCAGAATACTATAATTTTTCATTTAGAGCATATTGATTCACTCTTATGAAAGTGTTGTGATAAATTTTTATTATAAAAATTAACTCACTTGAAATCCATTTATAAAGAGAATTGTAAGTGCAATTTTAAAACAAATCAGGACAGATAATAACAACTAATAACCAATAGTCATATGTTTGTAAAATGCTATAGCAAACAAATTCTGAACCAAATTGCTAACGACAGATTAAAAACCCATTTTCAAGGTTAAACAATATTTGAAATAGGAAGAGACACTTCAAAAGAATATATGAAGATCAAGTTTATATAAATATTATTCCTACCCTGAAGACTTACATCCTTCATGTTTCTCTCATAACTATTGATGCTTCTCTTATTTTGTCTTACATACATTGCTAAAAGTATGGAGGAGGCAAAGTGGATTGTGCATGTTCAGAATAACTTTAAAAAATCCATTTATGTAGTGTGTGTCCTGGTTCCTTTTATATAATTCGTTCTCAACCACTTTTAAAGTCTTACTATAACCCATAACAAATATCAGAGTGACATATTTAAAATATACATGAGTCTATAGGACAGCATGTAAAGAATCATAAAAATATTTGCCATGACTTTAAAATAAAATGACAGGGTGTCTTTGCCTCTCCCTGGTTCTGCAGGACTATGAGTCCCACTTTCTCTTTTTTCTGTATCTATTCTTAATAAATTTGCCTCTTTTGCTTGAAAAGTAAAATAAAGTTACAATAAATTCAATTCAATTCAATTCTTTAATTTTCAACCTGTTCAGATGTCTGAGTTTTTAAAAATATATATTATTTATAACCAAAGGCAATTACCTTGTACAACAGGAAAAATGGAAAAATGAAATGCCCAGTAGCATCAAGGTTTCCTCTGAAGTCTCGCTTCCTGATGATCTAGATGATAAGAACATATATATATATATATATATATAATACATAGATCTCTTGATGATGTGCCACTTTCAAAATGAGTTCTGATAATTCTCATTTACATAGGGATTGGACAGGAGTTTCCCTTGTAGGTCATCACCTTGTACCTTATGGGATTAAGACCTTTGTCTCTTATTGTAAGACAGCTTTGTGGTTATTCATGAGTCATAAAAAATTCTTTGAGGAGACTGTAGGGTCTTGACAATTAAAAATGAGGACAAATAATTACAACAACTAGAAAAATCCGTATTGTATTAGTAATTTGGTTAGGAAATATACCTTGAGTGTTTCAATTTTAAAAGACTTAGAATAAATCCATTGAAATGCGCATGAATCATGTTCATACAAAGAAAGTCTTCCCCCATCTCACTCATTGGGGAAACACAGTGTTTTAATGTGGATAAGTGTAGGGAACACCAGCCTGGGAGTCAGTCCTATCAAAGTTCAGCCACTGCCTATGTTGCTTCCATCTTCCACAGAGGAAACTTCCAGAATTCCCGTTTTCTCGAAGTACTGGTCTGAGGGTCAGAGGAAGCTGGAAATTCTTCCTTTCTCACATGAAAATCCATTCATCCCCTGCTCCCGTATGTCTAAAAGGAAAAATATCCATTTCCTTTCAGAGAAGTACTATGCATGTATGTCTGTGGTGCAGAGAAGGTGATATCACTTCTGTGGTCCAGACAGATCAATCTGGTGTCTGCAGTCTTTCCACCAGAGCCTGGGTATCTAGCCTTTAATAACATCAGTGGTGGGACACAAACAGCTCAGCCAGTGCAGCACTCTGTCAAGTCAGGGTCCTTCCATAGTATTTTATTCAGGGGAAATTACAGCATTTTCGTGTGGTTCTTGTCTCACGATGTCCTCTCAGTTATTCCCCCTCCTCCCCCCATATTTTTGTTTTGTACAAATTGTAAGTTAAATGTCCTATTGCAACTCATTCAGTTATAAGAAAAAGAGTAATACCTCTACACATTGCGGTGAAGTGATGATCAAAAGGTAATCTTAACTGAAAAGAATGAAATGGGGACAAGTATATATAGTATTTCCCATTTTTTCTTTCAATTTATGTGTTTTTTATATTTATTTTTTTTAATTTATTTATATATATATAAATTTCACATCATTGTAATCCCAGGGATTACCCACCCCAACCATTCCCCCCTTTTTCCCCCTACGAAGTTGTGTACTTCAGTTTGGTGCTTAGCTTATTTTGACTTTTTCTTCATGCCTTTTGTCTATTTTTTCCCTATATCCTATATATTAGTGAAACCATTTGGTTTCTGTTTTTTTCTTTTTGACTTGTTTCTGCTAATATGATTTCTTCTAAGTACATCCATGTAATCATAAAATCATCAAATTTGTCATTTTTAATTGATGAGTAATATTCCATAGTGTATATATATATATTATATATAGCACTGTTTAAGGGGTACAACATAAGACTTGTCTTTCATGTATTGTGAAATGATTATCACAATAATTTAGTTAGAATCCACCATCTAATCTAGGTAACCCCAAAAAGAAAAATGTTGTTTTCCTACAATGAGAATGCTCATGACCTTCTATTAATTTTCAATATATATACAGCATATCACCATCATGTTGTACATTATATCCCCTCGAATTATAACTGGAAGTTTGTACCTCTTCTACACCTTTATATGATTCCTCTACACCTCAATATTTTATTATGAAATATTTGAAAGACAACAACATTGAAAGAATTTTACAAAGAACATCCATATATTCACCACCTAGATTCTACTATTGAGTCAACTATTTTTACTCTATCCCCTATTTGTATACCTATCTTTTTTATCAATGTATTTTATGTCCATTTTACAATCTGAGTTATGTAGCTTTTTCATGGAAGATTTACATATGTTGTAGTAATTTTTGTATTTTGTTTTTCTACTTTGTTAATGGAGTCTCATTGCTCCTAAGTCAGTGTGCAAAGGAACGTGTTTAAGTTCTCTTACTGTACAATAATGTATGGTACATTATGTACAACAGTACAATAATGTATAGTAAGAGTGCATTTGAGAAACCAGTGTCCTGTTTAGCTCATTAGAGGACACTAAGACTCATATAATTAAAGTTAGGGGGGAGAGATTTGAACAAAGAAAATATCTGGTACCCTCCATCCCTTACAGGATGCAGACTGAATGAGGATGTGGAGTCAGGTTTCTGATTCATTTGGTTAGGCCAATGTTAACAATGAGAGGACTTTTTGTGTATGTCCTCAGAGAGGCAGACATGACAAAATTGGTGCAGAAAGAACTTGAATTGATTTTTTTTTGTTCTGCCAACAATTGAAATATCTATCAAGAGAAGCACAGAACATTTGGGTGGTTGTCATGTTCTTGTTTTGTTTTCTGAGTGGATTTAGATTGGTCTGATAAGTCATTGGATACCAACTGATTGACACTCAAAGATCACATAAGGATCTTTAGATATTTGACTAGGTCATGACCCTGGTCTACCTTGCTAATCTAGATTCTCTTCAAAGTAAAAAGATAAAAGCTTGCTTACTTTTTGAACAAAATTCATTTCCTCTTATAAATCAACTTGCCCTTCAGGAATTTTGGAATAAATGTGAAAGAGTTGTAATCCACAATTCCACTCATGTAGCTACATAAAAACTAGGAAACACATGATATGGTAGCGGAAAGAATCCCAGTGTGCATCATCTGATGAATGGGTCAACAAAAGGTGATGTATCCACACAATAGAATGTTACTCAGCAATAAGGAGAATGAAGAGTCTGGACAAGGTTGCACTTTGAAAATAAGACAAGAGGGAATCAAAAAATCAGACACAAATGGTGGCAAGTTGTATGATTCTATTTTTATTAAATGACCTGAAGAGGCAAAGCCATAGAGACGGAAAATGGATTAGTAGTTGGAAGGATCAGGGAAAACTGGAAATGGGAGTGACTGCTAATGAGTATGGGGTGACTAAAATGTCCCGGAATTAGATAGTGATGATGACACACTACCCTGATTACACCCAAACTGCTGAATTCTACACTTTAAAAGGATGAACTTTATTGATTGTGAAATATATTTCATTAAGTTCTTATAACAAATAAACTGAACTTACTTAGATTCTTAACCATATACACTACTGTTATGTCTTCTGACCAAGTCTATAGGGAATATATCATTCTATTAATTAATCCCCCAACTGAGCATCCAAGGAAACATTTATTGCAGTCTTTTAAACAAATTCTTCAAGAAAAATGAAAAATAGTGGTACTCAAAAATATATAAAGTAGGTGAAAATTCATATGAAGTTCTCATACTTCACTAAGAAGAAGGTAGGCCTGGAAATGATAATACACTATTTCATTAGAAGAAAGTTTAGGTTGCACATGAGGAAATGGGACTGAGAGAGTCTGACATCCAGCAGGGCTGCCCAAGTGATAGTCCATGGATAAGCTGCTTCAGATTTATCTGGAGATTTGATCATGGGGGTTGGGGGAGAATAATAGCCCTCCCTAAAAATGGCCAGACCCACAACCCCAGAATCTGTGAGTATATTACTGTAGGGCAAATGAGTTTTGGGGTTTCTCATACCCTTCCACCATGAGCCTCTATGACCAGCACTCAGGTATTGTGCTAGCCCCACGATGGTTCACAACTGGCCCATGTGTGAGTGGGCACAGCTGGGCCTGGGAGGAGGAACTCTAAAGGCAGCAATCACAGGAGGGTGGGGGGGATGTGGAGGGGAGGAAGGAGTAGAGGGAGGAATAAGGAGAGCACATAAGGAGAGAAGAGAGCATGCTAGGGGAACACCAGAGAGGGGAGAACGCAAGAAAGAACCCAGAGAAAGAACACAAAGATTCCTAGGGTTTCCTCCAGGCCTGACTCCCCTAGGTGAGTCAGCAGTACAGGGGTTCTCAAGTTTGTTGTTGCCCAGAATCTGTGTGCTCGTTTGTGAGCAAATTATCCTCAATCCTGGAGTAAGCACTGAATGATGGGATTACAATTATTCAAACTGCTGCTTAGTTTGGACACAAATATGCACATTTTATCACAAAAACCTTGGAATCTTTGTTTTGTGGTGTTCATAGCTATGATCTCTGCATCCACCTATAATTGTTGCTCTGATAAGGTAAAAATCAAAGCAAACTTCGTAGGTAGAGGCTTGCAACATGGCCAACCATTAAACTTACTCTTAAAAACAACTGTGGATAGCCTGCCCTGGCCCAGACATTTTGACTCAACTGATCCAACTGATCTGGGCTGCCACACAGGCATCTTCACTTTGGAGTTCACCTTCTCCACAGGCATTTAGGTCTTGAACCCTGGGGTGCCTGTCCTGCCTACTTCCTTTAGAGACTTGAGAGACTTGAGAATTCCTGCTTGCTGGGGGTAGTAGGGCATCTGACTTGTGGGGATACATTGGCCTCTGCACCATGCTTCCTTCTAGGAATAAAACTGACAAGCCAACTCTACTTTTTTGAGTAAGGATGGCTACTGATCTTACACTGTTCCCAGTGCTCAGGAAAAGGCTGTCTCACTGCAGGATTACTGCAAATTACTCTGACATACAATGACGTTCAAAGTGCAAACTTGCATGAACTTCTGGGACAGGAACAGCTGTTGGCAAATGCACTAATTAGGGCCATATTTGTAGCTCTCTTGGGAAGGATAATCACTCGCTAGCTTAAGCAGGCCACACTGGGAGAACTGTTGTTTATTGGGGGGTGGGGAGACGTGCAGGGGTGTTGATTGTGCAGTTCATGCTGTTGTTGAGAGTTCCCAGATGTTCCCACTTGCCAGAAGGTAGCATGACAACTGAACAAAGAATTCCAAGTGCTAACTTGTCTCATACTCAACAGACCTAACAAAACAGTTTTTGATGTGTCCTATCGGTAAGATGGTACATAGAGAGGAAATGTTTGAAATGCCCTCACCATATTGGGAGGAAGGGAAACATACAATGGGTGAAGCAAATGCTCAAGGATCTGCCTATGATAAACACAAATGAGGAAGGCAAGGACTAAGTGGATGGGGAACACTTGTTTGGGAGAGTTGGCTTAAAAAAAAGAGCAGTCAAATGGGAGAAAGTGCTGAGCTGCTCTCTGCCTCTATAAAGATAGCCCAGATTTGGTGTAAGGAGTTACTACCAAGATCAAGATCTGCATTGGCTATGAACCCAGAGCTTTTTGTGGTTGTTGTTGGATGGCAGCCACAGGGCTATCAATGCCACATGTAAACTGTGAAGTGTTGATACAGGTTTGACAGTGGTAGCTCATTACCTAGTGGCCTTAGCTGCAAGGTCCACTAAGTCAGACACCCTAGCACCTCCACAGTGTGGTCTTCCAACCACTATCATTGGTGCCACTCAGAGCTGGCTAAAGATACAATGGAATGTATATTTTCTGTGTGTGTGCGTGTGTGTGTGTGTGTGTGTGCGTGTGTTACTGCAGTAGAATGTAAGTAACATGAAATTTACCATTTTTAGCCATTTTCAAAGTATATTCAGTAGCATTAGATACTTTCACATTATACACCTTTACTGCTCCATCTCCAGAACCTTTTCATCCTCTCAGCCTAAAACTATACTCTGCTTTGAAACAAGATCACCAGGTGTTTGACACCCACAGAAAGGTTTAGGAAGCATGGATCTTGGAGCTCCAGCAGTAGAACTTTCAGGGAACGCTGTCATGGTTTGCTATAGACACTTATACCATTTAAGTGTTATTTAATCTTTCTAGTAACCTTAGGGTGTAGGTACTCCACGAACCCTCTTATACACACTGAAAAACCTTTCAGCAGTTCACTCAAGGCTGCACTGCCTCCAGTAGGAGTGGAAGTGGGGCATTATTTGGCATCTGAGATTCTCAAGGGTGAGTTATCCTCTCTCCATGCCTAGAGAGACCCATGTAGATGCTTACATTCTAGGATACTTGGTGAAGAAGAAAGGTGACTGGATATGTAGAGGGGAGGAGTATAATAAGGTCTTGTGCAAATAAATAGTTTTGCATCTTTACACAATCTGTGCATTTAGTAGAGACTTGGGAACTGGGGATTCAAGCTTTCACAGTGTAATTTTATTTTTGTCAGTCCAGAGTCTTTACTCCCTTAACAAAATTTTCTTTCCTTCTTAGGCATTGCAACTGATCCCATTTCTTATTTTTCAGATCCATCTGGTATGAACAGGAAGCTGCTGTGTGAGACTCTGTGCCACCTAGTCAGGGGTGACCAGTTCATTCTATCCCACCTCAAACCCCATGGTTTCAAGGCTCAGCATGACTCAGGTGTGCAAACTCCAGAATGTCTGATATGGAATGTGTCAGAAACTGCCTGGTTTCCCTTGCTTATATCTTAAACTAGGAAGTTTACAGCACCCAAATCTTTTAGAAATGGCAAATCCCCTATAAAAAAACACAATGAAAATTTTCATGCGAAAAATCCTAAATTGCCTGACTTTTGTGTGAGCAGCCTGGAGGTTAAACGTGGTCATCAGGACATAAAGGGCAGCTTAACAAGGACCGCCCTTCCAGGCAGTGAACACCTAGAGGTACCCAGGGTCATTAAAAGTTGCTTGAAAACTCCATAAACCAAGGAACAGTCTTCTAAATGATTGGTCAGGATGACTCATTGAACGAAGATCAATTAGATGAATGCTTCTACACCCTGGTTGCACAGTACAATCAATAGCTTGTGAATCTTTAAAGACTGAAAAAAACACCTAGGGACTCTGACTTAGTCTGGGGTGAAGTCAGGCATTGGTATTTTTAAAATATATGCAGGATTGCGAAATGCTGAATTGCACAAAGCAGAGCTAGTGACCATCACCTTTGTATCCCCAGGGCCTGCCACAGCATCTGGCACTCCATCAATATTTATGGGATATATGTTAGTAAAGGGACAAGAGCCATCCCCAAAATTAGTATTAAATTTGGACTATATAGATTTCAAAATACATTTATATGTTCTCATTTTCACCTCACAATTTTCCAGGAAAATAATGTGTGATGATCATTTCAAAGATGAGGAGGAGCTCCCTTACCAGCGGGGAGCAAAGGTAGCATGATCCCTGGGTAAGACCCCCATGCCTGGAGAGCCCGGGAGTGGGGACCAGGTGGGGCCCCAGGTAGGGTTTTAGCCCCATTCACCAGCAGATGGTTGTTGCACAGGGCAGCCATCTGCAGCCCGGATTGACCGAGGCATGTTTTCCCCAGACCCGGGCCCAAGTGGGGCTTGGGACAGTGCATGCACGACCATCTGAGCCCCATCTCCACACAGGGAGGAAACTGAGGCTTAATGAGATTAGGTGACTTCCCCCATATTCCACAAAACTTATGGGTTGTGTTTAACTCTTGTTTACTTAAAAGTTTAATGAGGTCAGTGTCTTATTTGGTACCAGTTTTATCAACTAGTTCCTTTGGCAAGTACATAATTTATTTCTCCCACATTAACAACGATGTCTAATTTTAAAAAATGCTTATTATAGAAAATCTCAAACCAAAGGGTAAAGAGAAAAATATAATTAACCCTCATGATATTATCACCCAATTTGAACAGTGACCCACTAGGATCAGAATTTCATCTATATCTTCACTCTCTGCTCCCTATTTTGAGATAAATCCCAGTAAATATTCAGTATACCTCTCTAAGGACTTAAAAATGAAATAATTACAACATCATTATCACTATTGTACCTTAACATTAGCAGTAATCCTTTATACCATTATATATTTAGTCATAGTCACACACCTCTGAAGGCCCTTTTTCCTAAGGAAGTCTTTGGTGAAGCAACCTAATAAATTCCACACATTACAATTGCTTGATATGTCTTTTAAACCTCTTTTAATCTGTAGGTTCCTATTTTGATAGTCTCTTTGTAAATTATTTGTTGAAGAAATCAGGTGTTTGCAGAGTCCCCAACCTGGATTTTACTGACTATAAAATCCTGTCAGATCTACACATTTCTTGGAGCCCTGTAGCTCCTATAATTTACTAGGTAGACCCAGAGCTTTAAAATGGATGTTCTTTTCTTTTCCTTTTTTTTTTTTTAAAGTTTTTTTCCCCCAAAATTACTTCCTAGTTTCAGGGAAGTTAGAAATTTTGGAAACAAAGACAGGTGTCAAGGCTGGAAAGTTAACACACAAATTCATGGCATAGTATTGAGGAGTATTACCTGCCTCTCCCCTCTACCAGGTAGCATCCCTATTTAAACACTAGTTAATAGTGAGGCATCAGCATTTTCCAGCTGCTTTTGTGATGACCCAGAGCATAAGCTCAGAGTGACATCTAGTGGCTTAAAAGATAATTCGTTGAGTTGTAGTTACCCTTTTTAAAAGGGACATCAAACTATATAGTTTGGTTTAAGTAAGTATTTATATTGTTGTTGTTGTTGTTGTTGTTTTTAATTACAAATGTATCTCATGAACATACAAAAAACTTCAAAGGCTAACTTTGGCAATTCTATTTGTTTCCAGTATTACTGCACTCAAAACTTTGCTGGGATGGGTACATGCTAGACAGGGGCTTGAGGAACATCAGCGTGAGCTCCCCAGAGGCATGTGATCCTGGCCACACACCCACTGCCCCCACTGCCTGACAACCAGAAAACTGCTCCAGGAGCAAGTTGGGAATTCTCAGCACCACCTCAAGTCCATATCAGGCTTTCTTGTTAATACTATTTGGGGGTATTTGGATTAGATTATCTATTCTAAAAATGTTACTTTTGAGTTAGCCTCTCATATTTACACTTACATCTGTGCAAGTCTTACCAAACAATCTCCCTTTATGATTGCAGGGTAAACCAATTAGATCAGCAGTGCTCATGCTGGGTGCACATTAGGATCACCTGGGGGAGTATTAAGGTCTAGGATAATATGGCCTCTCAGAGATTTTGATTTAATTAGTTTGGAGTGGGGCACAAGCAGACTGTTTTATAGACTTCCCAGATGATTCTAAGTAGCAGTTAAAGTTAAATCACTGAATTAGAGGTGTAATTTTGCCCCTTCTTCATAAAAACAATTTTTAACTTCTTCAATTAAAACTCCCTTGAAACCAACTCTTATTATTCACTATGCTAAGTGATGGAAGGCATTTTCTCAGCCTTGACTCTGGGAGGACTTACCCAGGACTTGAAGCCTGAGAGTTTAGGCTAGTGAACAGTGAGGGCACCAGAAGGGACCAGAGCAATTGTCTCCCAGAAACTGGTTGGGTAGTGAGCAGTATGATGTGAATTTGTGACTGTGTTAGCTGGACTTAAGACAGAAACTCAGGGTTAAACAATCTACCCAATCAAGCCCTACTACAACCAACTAATCCCAAGTGACAAGCCCAGTGCTTGTTTAAGATGATGCTTCCCTTTGTGAAGCTCTGTGACTTCCCCTCTGTAACCTCACCTTTGCTTTTGGTTGAAGAGAGATGGTGTTCACAGACTGATTTCCATAATATTATGGTTTCCATAATATTCCATAATGCTCCATAATATTCACACAGCCAGGGTTGGGCACGGTGGCTCGTGCCTGTAAGCTTCAGCCTATGAAGCGGCGGGGCTAGGGATCGCGGTTCGAGTCCCGCCTGGGGCCCATAGCGAGACCTAGTTCCAAAAAAATAGCTGGGTGTGGTGGCGCGTGCCTGTCATCCCAGCTACCTGGGAAGCTGAGGCTGGGGATTGCTTGAGTCTGTGGTAACCCGGGTAAGGAGAGCCTGTGGTTCCATGGGCAAAAATAGCGAGACCCAGTCTCAAAAAAAAAAAAAAAAAATTCACACAGGAGTGAATCCAGAGCTAACTCACTGCTGTGAGCTGTTCTTTGGAAGACTCAAAATATTTGTTTGCCTTTAGTTACAACAAAGTGGGGGGATTTTATTTGTGAATTTGAGCGGTCAGCGCACAATGTGCCAGATGCAAACACACATCACTAGTATAACTCGGTCTCTTGGTTACTAAGAATAGGTGCTTACGCAGGTGGCTCTGCCCAAGCCCTCTGCGGCCAGGCCATGATGACTTGGTCTCCACACCAGCTCCACTTGCCTCTTGAGGTCCGGTGGGATGGAGCTGGGGTGGGCCAGGGGAGTTGCTGGGCCCTGCCCTGTGAAGAAGCAGGATGCGGTTTGTGTGTGTGTGTGTGTGGGGGGGTTGCCACATACCCCTCTGGGTTTGCCTCCACTTCAGAGAGCCCTCATCAGGAGTAAGTACCTCAACACCATTTTGAATCACAGAAACAGAATAGGTGAGGTACAGGAAGCAAGACCCGGCAGAACTCAAAAAGAGCAAGGCGAGAAGATGGAGCACTGAATATGAGAGCAAACATAAAAGAACTATGCCTACAATGTCAGTGGGGAGCTGTGACCAAAAAAACCTGACACAGCACTTCACACCCCCTCTGTACAGAGGGAGGAAGCCTGCAGAATGGCAGTGGCCCCGCAGCAAAACTCCAAAGGAGGGAGACCAGGAGACCTACCATCTGCTGATGGCTGTCTCCATCGAGGGGCTACTTTAGCAAAACATGAGGTGGAGAATCAGGCCCCCAAAGCCAAAGACCTGAAACATAATGGGAAGGAGCAACAAAATGAGGCAGAAAACAGCAATAACAGCCACCAAGAAAAAAGAAACATTGATACAAGCTAAAGGTGTTCAGAGTGACCTATGAGGGCAAAAGCAGTTACAGGAAAGATAAACAGCATGCTCTACCAAGTCACAAGAAATCACACCCTCACCAAGGATGAGGAAATGATCCAGAAAAGAAAAGAAAAAAAAGACTAAAGGGCTAAACATGGACAAACAACAAAAAGAAAGGAGGCAAAGTGACCAGAGGGGGTGTGGTGTGGTGGGGTATTCCCCTGGGGATCAACAATTATACAATCATGTATTGTAAAAAATCCAAAAATCAGATAAAATTAAAAAAAAAAAGAATAGGATGAGCACAAGAGATTAAGATGACTGTTCAAAGGTGACAAGTGATGGGAGAACCTCCAGATAAACAACAATATGAAAATAATATACATGCAATCAATTAAAGAAATATTCTACAAAGGCCAGTTATATTAAATTGATTGATGGTGCTATTCAGATAAAAACCAACCAAACAAACAAACATGTTAGCAGTGTGTGTGGAATGAAGAAGAAATGAGATGGAAGAGATTGATAACAATTTGTAAGGTTACCCCACAGAACGGAGATTTTGGGAAGCATGTTTAGGTTTAACTTTAATGAAGTTGTGAAGCCGCTAATAGACCCCAGTAAGGAAATGCTACAATGATGTAATGGGGAAGTAGTAAAGTGTACGTGATATACAGCAGGGAGGAGGTGAGGATGTGTGATAACAGGAGAATTTACCTGTGGGGGCAGCAGTTATTACTAATAGGTTATATGTTTTTTTGGATATTTAAAGAGGTTGGGAAACTGGGTTACAGGTGAGAGACGTGATGTTGTTTATCCTTTAGTGTTATGAGGAGGTTAGAGAGATAGGAGTTTTTTTATTATTTTTTATTTAAGCTTTATCTTTTAACCTACTTCTGCATTCCACATAAACATATAGGTCAAATAGATTCCCTAAAACACCTGAACTCTTTTTTTTTATTTCAATATTTTTATTAAATATTATTAAATATTTTGTTTATATATATTTCACATCTTTGTATTTACTTATATATATTATAATCTATATTATACATATCTTTGTATTATTTATATATATTTCACATTTTTGGGGTTCCCCCACACCTCCCCTCCTGATCACTCCTACATAACCCCCTCCCCCCCGGTTGTATACTTTAGTTTGATTGTTAGCTTGCTTTGACTTAGCTTCTGGCCTTTTGCTTGTTTTTCCTATATCCCATATATAAGTAAAACCCTTTGGTTTCTGTCTTTTTCTTTCTGACTTGTTTCTGCTAATATGATTTCGTCTAGATCCATCCATATTATCTCAAATTCATCGAATTTGTCATTTTTAATTGATGAGTAATATTCCATTGTTTATATGTACCACATCTTTTTCATCCATTTGTCTGTTTGGGGACATTTGGGTTGTTTCCATGTCCTTGCAATTATAAATAGTGCTGCAATAAACATCCAAGTACAGGTGTCCCTTTGTGTAAGTATTGAGGTCTCCTTTGGGTAGATTCCCAGAAGAGCAATGCTGGGTCAAATGGTAGTTCCATCTTCATTAACTTGAGGGTCCTCCACACTGCTTTCCGTAGTGGCTGGACCAGTTTACATTCCCACCAGCAGTGTTAGAGTGTCTCTTTCTCTCCACATCCACGCCAGCATTTGTTGTTCCTCGTTTTTTTGATGTGGGCCATTTTCACTGGTAAAACACCTGAACTCTTGACTTGATTGTTGTAGAGCCTCAGCTATAAGCTTCCTGGTTCTCTATGGCAGCAGATGAAAAAGCAGATCATGAAGCCTGTATGTGAGGCCAGGAATAAGTCTATTATGAGGCAACAGGAGATACACAGCAGCAGTGACAGCCCCTCAGGGCCCTGGCTCTGACATGACCCTGTGAGTGGCCAGTGACTGACCAATGAGTGACTCCCTCCTCACCAAGAGCTCTATTAGTTTGTATATGAAACTTATAGACAAAGGGCCAAGTTTAAGCCTAGTTTATAGAAGTATGTTTATGCTTGCCAACTATATATTGAGGTTACATATTTTTTACTGTTTTCCGCACATGCAGGTTACATCTCAGGACTACATATTATCTACTAGGCCACCTGTGCTGGAAGTTCATGCCAAAAAACAGCCTGAGCAACTCTAAGAAAACTTTGTTCTCCCACAGGCCCTCCAATTATACTCAAGGGCAAACATTTCTGGAGTAGTAAGATAAAAAAAATAAAAACTCTTCCAGAGGCAAAGTGTATTCATTTCTGATGCTGTGGAACCAATGATCACAAACTGAGGGGCTTAGAACACACATACTTTATCATCTCAGAATTTTGGGCACAGCATTACTGGGTCTTTAGCTCTGGACCCCAGTCAAGGAGTTGGCCAGGCTACCTTCTCATCCTAAGGCTCAGCTATATGTGGAAGGATCTGTTTCCAAGCTAATTTCAGTTGTTACACAATTTAATTCCTTGAAGCTGCATGATGAAGGTGCTCACTTTTTGTAGCCATCAACTGGCAGCCAAGATCCCACTGTTCACCTGAAGTTCTTGCCATCAGTGCATCCCTCAACGCAGTTATTTATTTCACCAAGTCATCAGGGAGAATCTCCTGCTCATCGTGTGGAATTTTACACAATGTGATGTGATCACAGGAGTTACATATCATCACCTTTACCATATTCTACTGGTTAGAAGCAAGTCACAGGTACTGCCTGTGAGGGGAGGGGAGGGGATCACAAAGAGGGAGGGGATCACACAAAGGTGTAAACATCGGCAAACGGGGGAGGGGGGTCAGTGGTGCTGAGAGTCACCATAGGGTCTGTTTGCCACACAAGCAAAGAGAGCAGGGGATGCTGGGAGTGCTTGTAGTCAAACCAAACAAATGATAATGTCCTGGAAAACTGGAAAGAACAGTAAGTGAAGCCAAGGATTCTGCTCCTAGCTGTGTTATTAATCAGATTGTACCCAACTACCTTTTTGGAGCCCAATTTTCTTTTGTTACAAGTCAAATGGATAAGAGACATAATAATCAAATGCACATTAAAGTAGTATGGACGTGTCATTGTTCCCCTTTAGTAAAAACTAGGAATAATTGCACTCAAAGCTCCTAAGTTGATGATAGTTTATTCTCAGTCCTGAAAAGGAAATGGCCGTACAAATGTTCACATATGTAGCGGGCAGCCATCTAAGGGTTGTCTGTACACCCAGGTCCTGAGCTGTCCGAGCTCCCTTGCCAGTGGGGAGCAAAGGTGGTGCAGGAACCTGGGTAAGCCCTCCAAGCCAGGTGAGCCTGGGAGGAGGGACAGGGTAGGGTTTTTCTAGCCCCATCCAACAATGGACACGGGGCAGCCATCTGCAGCCCAGATTGGTGGAACCATGTTGCCCCCTGCTCCTAGCCCTAGGGGTGCATGGAAGGGTGCAGGCTCAGTCATCACGTCCCACCCCCACACAGGGAGGTACCGGTACATGGGCAGTGGGGGGTGTGTGTGGAGGAAATTCCTCTTTCATTTCACTCTCACTCCAGCTAATCTCAAGAAGAGCAGGAACATGTACAAAACAAACCCCATCATAGAACAGGTGAGGGGCCATGCATGCAAAAATCCAACCCGCAAGCCTGAGTTAGACACAGCAGATGGACAACCAAGAGAACCAGAGCATGCAAGACAAGAGAAACAACCGTAGAAACACAATGTCATGAAGTGCACTTATGCGCTCATCAGGTCAGGAAGACCCTCATTTCAGAGATGTCTTCTAGGAGAGCAAGGCCCTCTCCCCATGCTATGGGAGAGAAGAGGAAGGCCAAAGATGGGGGCATCGGCCCCATAGCAAAGCTGCAAACTGAGGCAGAGGAGATGATCTACAATGGCCATTCACAGATACCTGTATCCACAGAGAAACTTCTTCATCGACAATGGCTGGCGGGGGGCAAGACCCCCTAAATCAGACACAAGAACCATAAGGTTAAGCAGCAAAACAGCAGAGATGATATTGGAAAAGATGGCCCTCAGCAAGAAAACATGAACAGACCACAAATGAATATAGACTGGCTGCCCAACGCAGACTTAAGGCTGAAAACTTAACAGCAAGGTTTGCCTGGTTCCAGCAACACAGTCCCTCACCCAGTGCAAGGATACTGCCACAGGAAAGTAAGAGACTAACGGACTTAATGCAGACTAGCAAACAAGAGAGGGATGTGAGAGAATGGAGAAGGCACTAGAGGGAGGAGAGAAGGGGAAGTATTCCAAAAACCATTTACCGAGGTTGTGATTGAAAGAATAAAAATAAATAATATTTAAAAAAATTAAAAATAGAAACTTTTTAAAATAAAAAAATGTTCATATACGGAAATTGTTGTGTTAACTTAGTCATGGGGTAGCCAGATATTTGGTTACATATTATTTGAGTATATCTGTGAGGGTATTTCTGGATAATATATCAGTAAGTCGAGTAAAGCAGATTGTTTTCAAACAGTTTGTAGAAGGGTTGAGTAGAATAAAAGCCTGAGTAGGACTGCATTTTCTCTCTGTCTGACAGTCTTCAAGCAGGTACACTATGTTTGTCTCCTTTTGGTGTAAAACTTGGATTAAAGCTTAAGCCATTGCTCTCCTGTTCTTAGGCCATTGAACGCAGACTGGAACCATATCATCAGCTCTTCTGAGTCTCCAGCTAGCTAGCTGCAGTTCTTGAGCTTTCTTGGTCTCCATAGACAAGGGAGCCAGTTCCTTATAATAAATTTTTTTATAAATATATACAACACCTTTTGACAAAATCCCTGGCATTTCATCCTAAGAAAATGTATCAATTAAGAGATTTTTGTAAAGCAAGCTATATATACAAAGTTTTTAATCACAGTGTCATTTATAATAATGAGAAACTAGAAATAATATACATGTTTTACAATTGGAGAATGGCTGAATAGATTATAGTGCATCCGTTTGAAAAGAAGTCATGCAGTCATTAAACTAATAATCATGAAGATTACACAGTAAGCGAGTGTTTATAATTAAATGTGCATATTTTTAACAAAAGACTATTAAAGTATACAAATGTTATAGTTATAAGACAAATAAATAATGAATGGAATCCATGTTTTGATCATGAGATTATACAATTTTCATGACTTTGCCAACAAAACATTTTTTTAAAACCAGTAATTCAAAGTATAAAATGTAAACAGGAGGATTGAATTATTAGAGTTTCCAAGTGGGATAGACTTCGGGATTTAATTTTTTTTTTTGAGACTAGGTCTTGCTATTTTTGCCTGTGGAACCGCAGGCTCACATTGCTTGGGGTACCACAGAACAAACAATCCCCAGCCTCAGCTTCCCAGGTAGCTGAGATTACAGGTGCACGCCACCATGCCCAGCAATTTTTGGGGGGCGAGGTCTCGCTACGGGCCCCTGGCGGGACTCGAACTGCCATCCCTAGTCCTGGCCGTGGCTTCCTAGGTTGCCACCTACAGGCATGCGCCACCATGCCCGGCTAAAAATATTTGTACCAGCCAGGCATGGTGGCTTGCGCCTGTTGTCCAAGCACTGGGAGGCAAGAGGCTGTGGGGATCACTTGAGTTTGTGTGTTCCAGACTACCCCTGGGAATATAGCGAGACCTGGTCATGAAAAAGCAGCCGGGTGCCATGGCAGGCACTTGTAATCCCAGCTACCTGGGAGGCTGAGGCTGAAGATCGCTTGAGTCTGCGGTATCCTGGGCAACATAATGAGACCTAGCATTCAAAAAAACAAAAAAAATTGTACCTATGTTCTATCTTGTGACAATTCTGAGATGGGTCTGGGGACCTATCTAAATCTTTAAAAATATACACACAAGGTCGGGCACAGTGGCGCGTGCTTGTAAGTGACAGCTTATGGAGTCGCAGCTCGGCCTAGGGATCATGGTTCAAGTCCCACCCGGAGCAACACAGCGAGACTTAGTCCCAAAAAATAGCTGGTACCACGGGTAACGTGAGCCTGCAGGCAAAAATAAGGAGACTTAGTCTCAAAAAAAAAAATTTATATATATACACACGCGCGCGAATCCAAATAGGTGATTCTTATATATATTGGTAGGAAAATTCTCAGCATAAAGTTGCAGGCATCTTAAGGAGAATAAAGATCAATTCCAGTGACAAGCGTGGCACTGTTTATGAGGTCTCTGGTGCAACGTGGGGGGGGGGCTGTTGTTGCTGGGCTGCTGCAGGCACTGTCACTTGGTCCTGTGGCTTGCGAGCAAGCTGAGGCCTCGCCCTCTGAGCTGGATTTCTCCACCAGGCGGAAGGCCTCCAGGAACTCATTGATGTCGATGAGGCCATCCTTGTTGAAATCAATACTCCGAGCCAAACCGCAGACGCAGTCATCTTTGATGTCGACATCCATGTGAGAGCTGAAGAGCTTCCAGGTCTGCCTGAACTCGTCCAGTGAGATGAACCCTGACCAGAGAGAGGAAGTCACTGCAGTGAGTCAGACTAGCTTCCGGTGTTCATTTCCTCTCACAAGGACACATGGTTCCTTTTCGAACCAGACAAAATCACCCAAGACCTAATATTTAGTTTAAACTGCCAAGACAAGACGATTTCACAAAACTAGTAGATCACCATTGGCTCTCAACTGTAAACAGTTTTGTTTCCCCTCCTACTGAGAATAATTGGCAATAGCTGAAGAAATTTTATTGTCACAACTAGGGTAGGAGTAGGGTATTATTGTCATGTCGGTATAAAGGTCACAATGCTGTTAAATATCCTATAATGCACAGGATGGACCACAAAACAAATCACTATTCAGACCCAAATGTCAATGGTGCCACTACTAAGAAACCCTGAGTGGTCGTTCCAAGAATATATTACTCTATTCTGCTTATAAAACTCATACATTTATGGCCAACTGATTTGCTACAAGGAGTCCTTAACCGCTCAATGGTGAAAAGATAGATTCCGACAGATGGTAGTGGAACAGCTAGAATCCACATGCAGAAGAATGAAGCTAGGCTCCTACTTTCACTATAAACAAACAAAAAAAAATCATTTGAAACGAATCACACTTAACTGTAAGAGTTAAATCTATAAAACTCTTATAAGAAAATGTAGCAAGCATTCTTCATGACCTTGAATTACACTACGGTTCTTTTGATATGATACCAAATGCACAAACAATAAAACAAAAAAGAAAAATTGAAATTTTTTAAAATTAAAACTTCTGTGAATCAAACAAAACAAAACAAACTATAAAGACAACCCATAAAATCAGGGAAAATATTTACAAATTATGTATTTAGTGGAAGTATAGTATCCAGGATATATGAAGAAACTTTACAACTCAGCAGTTACGGGACAAATAACACCTTCAACAAATAAAGCAAGAAAAAAAGTCTAATGAAGATGTTGTTGTGTATAAAAAATAACGACTTGAATTAACTATGTGACATTAACTATTAATTTTTCAGAAAAAAAAAGGAAAAATTACTTGATTAAAATATGGATAAAGAATTAGATAGGCCAGGCATGGTGGCACATGCCTGTAAGCAGCAGCCTTGGAAGCCACAGCCAGGGCCAGGGATTGCAGTTCGAGTCTAACTGGGGGCAAATAGCAAGACCTAATTAAAATATATATATATATAGCTTGGCATGGTGGCGCACGCCTGTGATCGCAGCTACCTGAGAAGCTGAGGCTGGAGATTGCTTGAGTCGGTGACACCCTGGGCAATGTAAGCCTGCAGTTTCATGTGCAAAAATAGCGATACCTAGTCTCAAAAAAAAAAATTAAAAATTTAGGTAGACAGTTCTCAAAAAAAGATATGCAAATATCAATAAGCCCATGAAAAGATGTTCAAAATTTATTTTTAAAAATGTTCAAAATCTCTAGTCATTAGGGAAATGTAAATCAAAACCTTAATGAGATATTTACACTCAGTAGAATGGCTATTTTTTTTAAAAGGAAAATAATGTGTTGGTGAGAAACTTGCAGAAATTGAAAATTTTCATATTTTGTTTGTAAAGATACAAAATGGTATAGACACTGTGAAAAACAGGTTGGCAGTGTCTCAGAAAGGCAAACATATTTTTACCATGTGATCCAGCAGTTGCACTTCCAAGAATATAGAGCAGAGAATAGAAAACATATGTTCACACCAAAAGTTGGAGATGAATGTTCACAGCAGCAGTATTATTCATAATAGCCAAAACTAGAAACAATCCAAATGTCCATAAAATTATGAATGGATAAACAAAATGTGGTCTACCAATACAGCAGAATAGTATCCACTACAACAAGGAATAAAGAATTAACATGCTACAGTGTGGATGAACCTTGAAACCATTATGGTAAGAGAAATAAATCAGACAACAAAGGGCATATACCATATGATTCCATTTATATGAAATGTCCAAAATAAGCAAATCCATAGAGGTAGCAAGCAGATTATGGCCACAGGGGCTAGTGGGGAAGGGGCAGGGAATGGGCAGGGAATGGACAGGGACTGTTACTAAAAATGAGTTTCTCCTTAGCGTATGGAAATGTTCCAAAATTAAACAATGATGATAGTTAAACAATCCTGAGACTACATTTAAAACCATTGATTTGCATATTTTAAACGTGTAAAATGGGTATGTGAAATATACTTCAAACAATAAAAAAAAAAGCATTAATATTGGATAGTCTGAACCACTGGGAGAAGAGTATGAGAGTATACAGGACCTTCCTATAGATAATCTATAATTATTTAAAAGTAAAATGTTTTGTAAAAACTATTTTGAAGGTAAGATTACAAAACCCTTTCTGTTCTAGGTACTTGTCATTATTTCACGGCTCTGATAGAGCTATAACGTAGACCATGTTTAATGTTATTTTTTTTATAAAAGTTCCCATTCAGCTTGTCTTTTTCCCTGCCCCGCCCAGCTACACAGACTGCTCCTGTTACACAAGTTACCTTCCTAGTTTCTATCATTTGTAAGCATTTCTGTCCTTTACTTTTCTCCCAAAGAGCTTGAGCAGAGGGCTAAAACACCAGGAGGAAACTAAGAGTGGGAGGTGAAATACTTGCTGTTATGTCAGAAGTAATAGAATAATGGGTGTCTTTACCTGAGTGATCACTGTCTATGATCCTAAAAATGGTCTCCAAGTTGGATCGATTTCGATACAGTATTTCCAACAAACTTGACTGTATGTTCTGCAAGAAAAAACTCATTTTCCTCTCTATGCTTTCTGTTTAGGTTTTTCCTGATATATAATGAACACACAATCAACCCTGACTCTCGCAAAAAACCTGAAAATGTTTTTACCATCCCTTCATCCCCCAAACCCCTTAGGCTTACCAAATAAACTAATGGTTCAAGACCTAACCTGTAGTGAAAATGATTTTAAAGCTGACTATGATGATGGTTGCTCATATCACAACACATTCATTTGTTGTCCATCTGTAATTCAAATTTAATTAGTCTGTTTTTATTGGCTAAATTTAGGGAAACTATTAAAATCACACCAGAGTCTTGCACCATACCATAAAATCATACTATAATTAGTTGTTTGTATGTATGTGAAAAGATATACTAAAAACTCCTGAGCTCTATACTTTAAGTGAATTAATTATGTGATGTGAATCACATTACAATGAAGCTTTTTTTTTTAAGTACATAGTCCAAAGCCTCATATACATTATACATTCAACCCGTATTTATTGAATTTTTTTTAATGGAGAAAACAACCTGATTAAAGGAAATGCTCCTAGGTTGTATGATTTCGAAGCTCTATAATTTCAGGCAGGTTACTTAACCCTGCAAAGGAATGTCCTCTTAGGCATAATGCTGCTGACGTACTTATCTTTTGGGGTGATTTTAAGGATCAACCAAGGCAACACATACAAATCACTTCACACAAAGGCTGATACCAAGACCTGTTCCCCTTATTTTGGTTCCCTTTCCCTTTTGGGTTCTCAACAGTTGATTGCTTTTGGTTCAAAGTTCCCCCTAAGAGGCTTCTTGGTGTACCATGTGGTCTCACCCACCATTTCAGACCATTACCTCATGGCGCAGTTGTCCTTTGGCCAAGTCCTCCAGCCAGGACCTGTACTCCAGCGAGCTGTCTGTTGAGCTGCTCATCAGTTGTGGCCTCAGTACCCGCCAGGGAAGTCCCAAGTGCAGCACAGTCTCCATGGCCGCTGCCCAGTCGCTCAGGTTGATCCACCCTACCACGAGAGCAGACCTGTTGAGTTGCCACTTGTTAGCTTCCTACCCGACAGAACAGTCTTTCCCTGACATTCTTCTTATTAACTATAGGTAATAGTAACAATGAGCACTGTCACTATATGTGCTGGTAGCGGTAGAGTTGGCTAGAAACCAGGGTTGCCAGTTAGAATGCAGGCTGCTCAGCTGAATTTCATACAGACCACGAAGGATAAGTCTGTCTCAAATATTACATGCTTATTACATGCTCATGTTAAATGTTCATTTATTCATCTATAATTCAAATTTAATTAGCCCATTTTTATTGGCTAAATTTAGGGAAACTATTAGAATCACACCAGATTCTTGTGCCATACCATAAAAATCACACCATAATTAGCTGTTTGTATCTATGTGAAAAGATGTTACCATGAATTTATGACAACTACTGTGATTTTTAATAGGACAATATGCAGTTAAGGTCCCTTAGACATTTTATTGAGTGGAAAAAAATCAAAATTTCTAACTTAGTAGAACACAAAACAGACCAGCATAGATGTAACAACAAAAGGCCAAATAGTTGATCTTTTCCTGATCTTGAATACGTAGCCATAAACTGTCCCACCTGGTTTTGTTTGTTTGGTTGGTTTTTGCCTGATTTTGTCACCCTTCCCATAGTTCGGTTTCTTTTCACCATTCCAATTATATTTAGCCAAGTTCATATTCTGCTAAAAGTTGGGAATTTAAAATTCTATAAAACATAACTGGACATTAAGTTGAATAAAATGAAAAGTCATCAAAGAGGTCTTGAGGTCATTTGTTCATTCAACAAATATGTAGTTACTAACATTAGTGAGAAGAAACTTTTGGGCACGCTTCCTTCTATGAATATGTCACTTGACTGTTCTCACCAGTTTCCTCCACATCGTGCCTCTTAAATTCTCTGAGAAGATCTGAAGAATGAACGAATAACTTTTCCCGAAGAGCCCTCAAAGCTGACTCCTCTACCTTGCTAATCCTGGGATGAAAAGAGAATATTTTTTTTAAGTTAGTATAAAGAAGAAGTAGTCATGAACTTGTATTACATTTCTTCTCTTGTTTCACATCACAAAAGCTCTGGTTTTTTGGGAAACAGCTCCCTCTCTGATTTCTCCCTATTGTTTCTCCAATTTTTCTTCTGTGAACCAGTAAAGTTATGCAGGATGCTGTTGTCATTCCCCATGTAGGAGGACAGTGGTTAGAACTAAAGTTGTGGGGAAAGATCACCTTTGTGGTAAAGTTAGGTAATTGTGTTATACCTTAAATTCTCCACCTGTGAAAAAGAATAAAGCATTATCTATCCAGAGGATTATTCTGAAGATTAAATAGGTGAGTATATTAAAGCTTGGCACAGAGAAAATACTTAATAGATGACATGTTATTATCATATGCTTTCCTTATACTATGTTAAATAACCACAAGGCAAGATTTATGAAGAAAATGCCACTCATTTCATATTCTCATTCTTACTGCACCTACGGAGTAACACAGGCACAATGCTTGACCCAAAATAAGTGTTCAAGAAATATCTAGTTGAATAAGGAGATGAAAAGTAAATATATACTTTGTCTTGCTTCATAGAGAACCAGATACATAAATAATGACCAGAAAACCTATTTCTTCAAGTTTTTCAAGGAAAAACAAAGACATGAAGCCATTTTAGTCAGGTTTGATGACAGTCTTCCTTGAAGTTTAAGGTGTTAGGCATAGTAGTTCTTAAGTGGGCAACCTCAAAATTATGAACTGCCTCAAACTTACCTGTTTTTCTGGTCACATATGCACATATAATTTTTTTTTAGAAGAGTTTGTTGCTTTATCAGTGGCTAGAGGAAACATGGGGCCCCCACCAAGTTTCAGAACACTGACTTGGCAAAACCTTTGGACTATTTTCTGGTAATTGTCGCCATGGGTCTTGATCAAGCAGGAACATAGTATGGCAACACTTGCAGGAGCTTTTGAAATACAGTATTGGTTCCTACTTCAAAGAGCACAAAGTAAGCAGTTATTAAATGCAGAACTCGAAGTGATCATCTCACTCATTCTCCAATATCCACTGTGCAAGCACAACTATCAATGCCACTAAAGAATAAGCAACAAGCCAAGGTCACATAGCTAAAAAGTGGTTGGACCAGGAATCAATCTTGACTAGTGGTCTTGAGCTTGGTTAAACCATGATTGTGAGAAGGGCATTTAAACCAATAAAAGCAGATAACCTCTGAATGTTTCTTTAAGAAAAATAGGTGATTGTGAATTTAGGAACATCGAAACACCAACTGCAGTTATTGAAAGACATTACTCAGTGCAGTCCAGTGTGGACAGTGATTTTAGGTTAAGTAGGTCATATATATTTGCTTTAATAAAATCAGTGAATATTTCATAACTGGGTGCTTTTAAATTATTTATTTAAAATATATTACTTATAGGATCCCTTACAGTGATTTCTTTTATAGTGACTGCATCAAAATCATGGAATCATGACAATCTTAGTGCCTAAAATCCATCCAGGGAGACTCAGATTTGGTAGGGTTGGGAGAGGTTCAATAATGGATTGTTCTTCATAAAACTTTACAGATTCTGCACCATAGCATGATTGGCTATTAATTGAAGAATTCTGAGGCTGGGCACGGTGGCTCGTGCTTGTAAGCTTCAGCCTATGAAGCGGCCGGGGCTAGGGATCGTGGTTCGAGTCCCGCCTGGGGCCCGTAGCGAGACCTAGTTCCAAAAAAATAGCTGGGCGTGGTGGCGCGTGCCTGTCATCCCAGCTACCTGGGAAGCTGAGGCTGGGGATTGCTTGAGTCTGTAGTACCCCGGGCAACGAGAGCCTGCAGTTCCACAGGCAAAAATAGCAAGACCGAGTCCAAAAAAAAAAAAAAAAAAAGAATTCAAACTTTCACATAATACCTCTTTTGAGTGACACTACCTTTGGTTTTATGATGATTTCAGTATTCACTAACCCTTGAGTAGTTAATAACAATCCTGATTTAAAGTAAATTTAAAATTATGGCACTTATACAAGGCAGATACTAAGTATTTTCACTGGATTTAAGCTAACTTTGTTTTGATTTCTAGTTTAGTTCATCTGATAATGAAAGAAGCTTGTTCTGTAATAACTGAAGCATCTGTTAGCATCCTGAACTTGTGTCCAGGTTGAAGTTTTCTTTCACTGCTTATTTGCTGTATAACCACCAGCAAGATGATTTAGTCTCTGTTCCTCAAATATTTCATCTATAAAACTGCTACTAGTAATGGAATGTGTTTCATAAATTCATTGTGAGACAATGAATATATATATATATTCTTTATAATAACATTTAATGACTGATCAGCTCTTTTTTTTTTTTTTTTTTTT